>ML777569.1:901434-956469 GCA_009831015.1 Picea engelmannii | reverse complement strand
GCGATATGCGATTTCGCGATTTGATCTCAGCCGTTAAAGCAAGCATGAGATATGGACCGTTGATTTTCTTCATCAGAGAATCGGGGATCGGGTTTTGGTATTGACAGAAACATTGAACATCAGACATCGCGAAATCACGATATGCGATTTCCCGATATGGCATATAGCCTGTGGGCCACCCAGGAGTCAGTGGAGGACAGGTGTAAGGAGTACAGAGGAAGTCGGGGAACGGCATATCGTGGGTCCAAGGGGCGTATGCACATTATCATTGTAAACCCCGAAATCCCGACGAGAGTTATAGTGACAGTCACATGATAGCTGGTCACATGGACCATTGTGTAGCCGGAAGGGGCTAAAGCTCGGGAAAGGAGTACATCGGGGATCGGAGAATCGGGGGTTCCGAGTACATGTACATCTCGACACTGAGAATGCCAAAATCACGATGAGTGAAATCCCGATGGGATCTGAACCGTAGGATCAAATATTGATCGAAGGGCTGCTGGTCTTTCTCATACATTAACTCTTTAGTTATGAATCCGTTAAGAGAAACAGACTGATCATGACAAATCTGTTAGCGTTTCAGTTGCCAAGATAGATGTCCTTGTATTAACTATTGGAAGGGGAAGTGGAATCGTCAAGGAATCATGCATAAAAGAAAATGAGCGAGACTGAAATGGGTTGGTTGTTCTGGATGGAAAGAGAACGAAACAGTAAGAAAGGAGAAAGGAGAAGATGCTGAGCATGAAATTTAATGACAGGCAGAGTAGAAGAAGAGCTGAATGACAGAAGAATATGATGCAGAGCAGACTTGTAGAAGAAGAGAAGAATTGCAGAACAGTTTATTGAAGATCATATACCGAGAAAGACTGGTAAGAATTATCTGAATAGTTGTCTGTGTATTCATTATTTAATATTCAAGGGTTATTGGGAGGTGCTCGGGAGGACTGTTGTCCTCAGAAGTTCAAGTGGGTGCTTGAACACGGGAAGTTGTAGCTTCCATCTAGTTGCAGCCAGAGAAACAAGGGTGGCAGGGTGGTGCTAGGGAGAACAGGTGTTCTCTGTTATGCAGGTTGGAGCCTGTGTAACTGGAAGTTGGTGCTTCCATCCAGTTGGTGCTGGAACATTCAGGAAGTTGGTGCTTCCATCCAGTTGGTGCTTCCTTCTAGTGGGTGCTAGAGAAACCAGAGAGTTGGATCTCTCAAACAAGTTGTAGCTTGTAATACAGAGGTAGCAGCCTCACATTGAGTTGGTGCTCAATTGTAAATGATGTACAGAACTGCAAAAGACTGCCTATCATTTCGAAGAAGAAGAGGTTTTCTCCCTTTATGGGTTTCCTCGTGAAAATCTGTCTTTGTCTGTACTTCATGTGTGACTGATGGTTTTTACTTTTACTGTTCATATGTTCTACATTGTTGATGACCACATGAAGAAAGATTAAGAATGTTTTAATAAGTATAAAATTGTTTAAGCTTATATACAACTGATTCACCCCCCCCCCTCTCAGTTGTTTTAGTATTTCCAACAGAGGGTACTGTGAAATATGTAAGACATGGGGACATTATCCACCTAATTTTCCATTACTACAGAAATACCATAGTACACTCCATAATTTATTTTGGAACTTTTTCAAGTTAGTAAGGTACGAAGTGAAGGACTATCGTGCATTCAACTTGATGAGAGAGAACACTACAGATATGCATGTAATTAGGGAGGAAAATATCATGACAGAAGAATGCATTCTGCTATATAAAAATCAAAGAGGTTTTATTCGTGGAGGATGAGGATGATTTCATAGATGTTGGCGAAGAGGGGGATTTGGCAGAGGAGGGAGAGGACCAATAATTTTCTATAATTGTAATCAACCAAGACACTTAGCTCATGACTTCTCGAATCCTTGTACAACCTGCACGTATTGTAGAGGATTGGATCATGCGATAGAATATTTTCCCCAATTACTTGCAAACTGGTAGACAAGAGGGAAATAAAACCATAACCCGAATAAGAACGTGTAGAAGATATCAATAAAGAATTGTGATGAAGGGGCTAGAATAGGAGTTTTCATGCATAGAGGAGATAAGACAGGGATTGATGCGACAAATAAAGGGATGTATATTGAGCATTGGGTGAGGAAATTAGTAGGACCTATGATGGAATTTGTCCCACAACAAGAAAAAGAGACATATCATGAAACAAGGAAGGAGACAATAGGACCGGATTGGACAACATCGACATCATCTACAACTCTTGTGGTGGACATTCCTTTAGTCTATGATCATACTCTCATGAATAGGTTGACTCCATAGGTATGTACTTTGAAATAATTTCTCAAAAGTTGTTTAGAATTGATGAAATATGAAACTGTGTTGAATTCATTGTGTGGAATGATTGATCATTGCACGCAAGAAAGGGAAGTTCCTACCACAAAGAGGGTAGTGAATCAGGTACTACGCAAAAAGAGGACAATAGGAGAGTTCAGACTAAGTGTGTATATTGGGGAATATGACATGGATAATGTCATTTTAGAATTGGGTTCTAATGTAAATTTTTTACCGAAAGAAACATGGGAAATGATGGGGAAGCCAAAGCTAACTTGGTTTCCCGTCTAGTTAAGATTGGTGAACCAACACAATATAGTACCAATTGGTCGATTGGTAGGGTTACGTGTGAATATAGATGGCGTGTTCATTATAATAGATTGTGAAGTCATCGAGATTGTGGATGATAGTCAACCATATCCAACAGTAATGGGGATTGAATGGGCCTTTGGCAATCAGGAGATTATTAATATAAAGAAAAGGGAAATGATCTTTGAAGTATGGGACTTGAAGGTAACCGCACCGTTGGAACCAACAGAAGGAAAGAGGTATATAGAACCATCTAAAGGGAATGAAATTGATAACCTGTATAATATGACTTCACGAATGGATGACTATGTTAATACGATTGTAGATGGTGCCATAAGTTGGAGAAGAATTAGCTCATGTGTGTCAAATTCAAAGGAAGGTTTGGAACATTGGTAGAAAAGAATGCATGAAGTATCAACCATATGGTGTGCCCACATTACTTGATCGTTGCACTCTAGAATGGAACGGAGTTATGTCAACCACCCAAGTATGATGGTTTGACTGATATAGAATCTTATGTAAAGGCGTTTGAGTGGCAGATACCTAAACAACAAATATTATTGACATTAGATGTTGTTAGCTTTTGGAGTAGCTCAGATAGGTACTTCTACATTAGTGGTGCCTGGCATGTGGAGGTGTCTGAGCGACATTCTCTAGAGTGGGTTTTATGTAATGAATAAAGTGACTTTTGTAAGGTTGAAAGACTTAAGTGAATTAAGTCATCTCAATGAAATATTAAGTCGTGATTTTTATATTGTGAGAGGCAAGATCTAATATTGGCCATTGAGATCTAGGGTTATGGTTTTAGTCATTAAGGGATTATAAAAGCAGATCTAAGGAGAGTGTGAGACACACAATGAGTTCATAGAAGCAAGAGGGATTATTTCTCATGTACTTGTGTCTGAGTGGGAAAGGTTGAGGAAGTGTGTAGGGTGGAACTAAGGAGATGACAACCAAGTGGGTTAGGCTATCAACTGTAGCATTGTAATTCCTATGATGGGCCGTTATCCCAAGATGAGAGCCCAAGGATATTATTAATAAAATCAAACTCACTTAATGGTTTTACCTTTGGCATTTTTCCATGGGAATTTCCCAGAATTTTTTTTTTTCAAATGCATGTGTTGTTTATTATTCCGCTATCATTTTTATGGTTTATTACCGAGTTATATGTTAACTGCCTAATTCTGAAATTTATATCAACAAAATAAATTTATGAGTTTAGTTATTATTGACATTAATCTCACCGACTCAGTAATATGAAAATTTAACATGGTATGAGAGTTGAGATTCTGAACAATGGCACTGAATACTTTTGCACAAGGATTTGCAAGGATTGTAGGGGTCTTTCTCGGAAAAATCAAGGAGAGATGGATAGAAGGACATTAGAAAAGTTAAATTCTTTGCATGTGGAAGCATATGGAGGCTATAGAAGTATAAGATGGGAATTGACCTCGTGTCACATGAGTATGAGAACCATGCATTGTCGATTCCGCCCGTACAAAAAAATACCAATAATGTGCGTGTCTATTGGTTATTTGTTTTGCATGGCACGTTGTTTATTTATTTTATGTTGTAGAATGGATCTTGATTAATGCATGTCGGTCTTTCATGATTGAACTTAGATAGAGATCATTTCATAAGAGATTTTTTTGGAGTAGTGTGTCCATCATGTGGGTGGTTGGGTACGTTACAGATTAACGTGGCCAACCTGTGGGTGGTTGGGTACGTTATACCTTTCCTCCTTCATTTTGGTTGCGAATTCCCTACACTTTTTTTACGGTTAATAATTTGAGCATTATGAAGCTCCAAAAGTATTCATATTAGAGTATAACTACACAGGAGTTAAAAAAAAAAAGGTCTGACACACACCCTTATCTGAGGCCTATCCCATTGGATTCCTCTCTTTGTGATGATCCAACCGCTTCTTGGCACCCTTATTTGAAACCTATTCCATTAGATTCCTCCCTTCGCCCTATTCGGAGTGGTACCTATCATTTTCTATGCGCTAGATCCCCCTCATGAATTTTATCTGCAATGTTTTCTCAGTGGTTTAAATGACACCATTTTAACTCATGTTTGAATGTAACATCCAACTACCTTGTTGCAGGCATGCACATTATCTTTGGAAGTTGATACCATTATGTGGGCCTGACCCCTTAATTATGTTGTTACCAATCGTCCTCGTCAAGGGGCTACATATTCTCCGACACAAACTTTGAAGGTCCAAAATTTATCTTTGGTAGAAATGGATGAACGTCGGAAGTAAGAACTTTGTCACTACTATAATGAAAATTATTGACAAGGACATAAATTTCATGAATAAATGTTCTTCCAAATTCATGCATCAACTTCCACATCCTCTCAGGACATATTGTCATATGATGCCACTAAAACAAAGGACATACAACCAACTATCCCCATCTCATATCTAGTCCAACCTCCCTTGGAACCGGAGGAACCTATCATATTCCGCCATGCCATCGCGAGTATTTCTACTCCATAGACATTAAAAATCAAGGGATACATCAAACATAGGCCGGTAGTGGTGTTGATTGATAATGGTAGCACCTATAATTTTATTCATCGTAGAATATTTGAGAAGGTAAATTTCTTTGTCATACCAATTTCTAATTTTAAAATTGTCATTTCTAATGGTGGTACAATGAAATGTGGGGGCCACTACGAGAATGTCAACTTCCTAATGGGCGATTATCACCTGAAAACTCACATGTTATCCATTTCCATGGGTGGCTTATCAAGAATTGTATATGAGATTTACTCAATATTCTCACACCTATACCCTTAGATTCCTACAAGCTCGCTACCCAGAAATTATCAGTTCTCACTGGATGTAGAAACTCCTCAAAAAAGGCCACCATGGTGTGATTGATAAAATTAATGCCATCTAATTATAGGATCAATCATCACCAGTAGTATTTATTGAACTGCAATTGGTTTTGGATAAGCACCATAGGGTATTTGAGACACCCACATACCTACCTCCCTCCACGGGTGAGAATGATCACCACATCTCTCTCCTCCCAAGTAGTCAACCCTCAAATGTACATCCCTATGGGTGTCCATTTTTTCAAAAATATGAAACATAAAAAAAAAGTGCAGGAATTACTAGAGGTAGGGGTAGTTCTCCCAAGTAAAAGCCCATATTCATCCTCTATGGTGATGGTCTTAAAAAATGAAGGGTCATGGTGGACGTGTCCAAATTTTTGTGCCCTTGATAAATTGACCATTAAGGACAACTTTCTCATTCCTGTCATTTACGATATGTTTGATGAACTCCAAAGTGCATGTTTCTTCACCAAGCTAGATATTTTCTTAGGCTATCACCAGACTCACATGAATGAAACAGACACATGAATCAAGTAGACATTCCCAAGATTTCTTTCAGAACTCATGAAAAGAATTATGAATTCTTGGCAATGCATTTTGGCCTTTACAATTTCCCATCTACCTTCCAAAGTCTCATGAATAAACTCTTAAAGTCCTATCTTCAATAGTTTGTTCTAGTTTTCTTTGATGACATCCTTATTACTTGGGATGCCCATCTACACTACGTGGACAAAGTACTTCAATTGTTACACTACAATAAATTGTTTGTCAAGAAGACCAAGTGTGTTTTTGGAGCAAGTGAGGTCGATTACCAAGATTAACCGCATTAATTCTGGGGTAAAAGACATATATATGGCGCTATATACCATTTGCTTAAATTTACTGTCAACTCTATTCGAATTCCTCAAGTGTTATCTAGAATTCTTATCATCGTCCACATAAGAAGGATTGCAGCTTCGCTAGAGTTTCTCCTTTGGTCAGCTGTTGATGAAGACTTCCCAGTTGGAAATCGAATCAGTATAGGTTGTACAAAAAGGAAAGGGAAACGATGTTTAGTGGATGCCACCTTTACGCTCAACCAGCGAAGCATACAAGTCGTGTCAGAAATAGGGATATCTCAGCTCAACATGCCCATTTTCTTCCCTGACTTCCTATTGATATGTAAATCTTTCCCAGTAAGGGTAAAGCGGTGAAGGTTGCATCTTTAGCTATGGTAAATCTTCTTCCTCCTTGCAGGTCGCGATTGGATTGGCTTGTTGCATGGTGACAAGTAGGCATTAGCGTCTCTTCAAATTTTGGATAAAATAGTTGAGGGTTTCTCTTTGTTTGTTAAAGGATGGGTTAAGCTCCTTGGTGAAACCATGGTGCACACAACCCAGTAGTATGATTCTGTTATATATATATATATATATATATGACCGTTGGATTCATTATCGTTTTGTTGGAGCTCTCGAATTGGAGTTATGGTTCTGCTGGGGTTTCTGATGTATGTACGCTCTTGTTTTTGTACACAAAGTTCAAAGTTATGCTTTCATTCTGACTATGTTGAAGAAAAAAATGGACTATGTTGAATCCCAAACTAGGGTTAAAGGTCTGAGGCCAATTATTTTTGTTTATCGGGTTGCTCAAAGGGTCTCTTGAAACGTCTGCTCGTTGTGGATGCTTTTGGCTTCAATAACATTTAATAGAATTTGCGATAAATTTGGACACGTTCAGCGAATTTGCGGTAAATTTGGACACTTTTAGTGTTTTATAATCCGTTTTATTTCGATTTGTTTAGATGCTTGGGTTCGTTGTATAATGTTTGATAAACGAACAATTTGGGTTCTTTGTATAATGTTTGATGGACGAAAAGATTCGTTTTAGTTGAAGAGGGTTAAAGAAAAACAAAATCCTTTTCTCATTATCAAATTAGAATAATAAACAAGGATTTTTTAACGAGAGGTACACAAAAAGGGTTTGTAATTTGTTTGGAGTTATGTAGTAAAAAAAATTGGTTGAAACACTCTATTAGAATTCTCAATTTTAATAATTAATTAATATTGTATTTGTTTAAGGGATTTCTTTCTACCAAATTGACATGAAAATTAGTCATCTAATTGTTTTTACTAAATTAATTTATCCAAATTCATAACTATCATTATTAATGTATATTTAATTAATTAATTTGTGCATTAGAGAACAATAAACAAAAAAAAATAGTTAGTTAAATTGATAAAAAAAATTATCACAAATTTCTTCCATGAGAATAATTTATGTAAGGTTGAGTGGTTCTTTCACATAAAATCTTTCAATTCCATCGAGTTTCCAAAAACATTAATTTTATAAGCACTCATTAAACAATTAATTGTGAAACCGAACAATACTATAAGCAATGAAATAATATTTACCTTTAACCTTTGGTCATATTAATGATCACCCTCCTTATGTTGCTCAATTACTAAAATGGAATAATATCTATGGTTTTGTCTAATCATTCTAGGAAATGGTTTCTTTAGCGGAATTCAATGACATAAATATGCACAAAATTATTAGCTTTTGTTATTTAAAATCTAGTTTTGAATTGGGCTATAGGAATCTATTGATCTAACAATTTTCTGCAGAATTTCAAACAAATGTTACTAGAAATTTAAAGAACATTCATTTTGTAGAACATTTAAACTACAACAATATCTCCCTTAACGTGGTCTTTAACCTTTGGTCACCTTGGATCACATTAATGACCACCCTCCCTATGTTGCTCCATTACTATAGTGTTGATAAGGAGAAGTTGTTTTCAGGTGGTGTCCACCCACCCAACAAATGAAACACTTGAACTCATGTGTTTTTCCTGAGGTAGAGGTATGGGCTCAAGCAACCCACCAAACAAATGAAACACTTGAACTGATGTGTTTTTCCCAAGGTAGGGGTAGGGTCTCAAGCTTACTATATGTGGAGGTCAAAGAAATAGACACTTAACTACTTAACACAAATAACATTGTCTTACCCAAGAATCCCTTGAAAGAGGACCTGTGAAACATTCAACATTGTGAGGTCAAATTCCGTCCATGCTCTGCATCATTAATAATTATTATTTTAAGATATCTTATCCCATGTGAGATGTTAATTTTGAGAAATTTTTAAACCAACGCTCTGTCGTTCGATATACCTCCATCACAACCTATCTTCAGCTCTGCCATTGATATACCCCAACATTCTCCCATTATTTTTCTCTGCGTTACTCTCCCACACTAACACAACCTCTCTTCAGGTCCACCGTTGATATACCCCAACATTCTCCCATTATTTTTCTCTGTGTTACTCTCCCACATTAACACAACCTCTCTTCAGCTCCACTGTTGATATACCCCAACATTCTCCCATTATTTTTCTTTGCACTACTCTCCCATATTAACAGGCAATGGCATCCATCACTAGAGTATAAGGCACTGCCATAATCCACCTAATGATGAAACTTATTACTGATGTTATTAACCAGGATGATAACCATCATATTTTGTCGACTAACTTGAGGGGTATGGAGAGCCTTCAGGGAGATATTACCACCCTCTTCTAAGATGAAGTCAATATTACTACCCTCTTTCATTATCGATGGAAAGAGTCCCTAGAGATTGTGAAGACAATTAAGGACATAGACTCAACCACACACAAGTGAGCCAAAGCTCACGAAACTTGAATTGATGAGAGGAAAATATTACATTTCTAGTTTAATTATAGATTCAATCACCCTCCTATCTAAGTGGATCTCAAACCACCTTCAACCTCAATCAGCATACCAATGAAACAAACTCTAAACAATGTTCTATTTTTAATAGATTCTAGATGTTTCTTCATTATTCTAACATCCTCCTTTAATGGAGAAACAGATTTTCTACGACACCTAACTTTCTTCTAAAAATTTCAAACTTGAGTTTACCAAGAGGTTTGGTAAATATATCAGCCACATTATCATTGGTATTAAAAAATATCAAATGAATTTCATTTGATTCAATCTTCTCTCTCACAAAGTGATGTTGTATCTCGATATGTTTTGATCTTGCATGATATATTGGATTGTGTGACCTTTTGATAGCACTTTGATTGTCACATTTGATGCATGTTGGACCATTTTTCTCGTCTTTAACATCTGCAAGTATTCTCTGCAACCAAATAGCTTCACAGGTGGCACTCGTCAAGACTTTATACTCTGATTTTGTTGACGACAAAGACATAGTAGGCTAATTATTGCTACTCCACGATACAACCCGTGATCCTATATGAAAATAATAACATAAGGTAGATATTCTATCATCAAGATTTCCTGCCCAATCTGAATCAGAAAAACCTGTTAGATCAACATCAAATTCATCAATATACATAATAACAAAATTTATTGTTCCTTTCAAGTATGAGAGTACTTTCTTTGCAGCTTTCCAGTGACTCTCCGAAGGCTTAGCCATGAACTGACTAAGGATTCTAACTAAATATGCAATGTCTCGCCTAGTAGTGGTGAGGTAGTTTAGACTTCCCACCAACTGACGATATAAAGTACCATCTTCCTCTTTAGTTCCATCTTCACTGTATAACTTTGCATTATTTTCTAAGGGATTTGACATAGCTTTACATTCACTCATGTTGAACCTTTTAAGAAATTATTTTGTGTATTTACTTTGAGTGATCAATGTTTTACCGGGCTCTCTCCCAACCTCAATGCCTAAACAATAATGCAATTCGCCAAGATCTTTCATTTCAAATTCTTGAGACAACTCAATTTTAATCTCTTCAATTAAATTCCATGCACTACCTGCAATAATGAGATCATCCACATATAAAGATATTAAAAAAAAAAATTCCTTCTTCATCTTTCTTAACTTACAGGTTAGGATCATTTTTTCTTTTCACAAACTGATTCTGATAAAAGAAGGTATCTATCTTTACATACCAAGATCTCGGTTCCTATTTCAAACCATATAACACTTTCCTTAACCTGCAGACTAGATGCTCTTGTCCCTACTTGACAAACCCTTCGGGTTGAACCAAATAAGCCTCTTCTTTTATATCACCATTCAGAAAAACAGATTTGACATCTAATTGATGTATTTTCCAATTATGTTTTGTAGATAAGGAAATCGATACTCTAATTGTATTCAATTTAGCTACTCGGGAAATGTATCTTCATAATCAATTCCCTCCTTTTGTGAATATCCTTTTGCAACTAATCTTGCCTTATATTTGTCAATTCTACTATCTACTTTAAATTTAGATTTATACAACCATTTGCTTCCAATAGGGACTATGTTTTCAGGCAGTTCAATTAATTCCCATGTTTGATTTTTCATAAGGGAATCATATTCATCATTCATAACATTTCTCCACTCTTCATGTTCTTTAGCTTGATCATATTTTACAGGTTGTACAACATTCATGACATGAGACATCAATGCATAGTATTTATACCTTATAGGTGGTTGAGTTTGTCATGATGAAATCCTTGGTCCTTCACTGCTTTCATCTTGTCTCCTGCTCTATGTTGACTCTTCTCCACTTGATGTATCTTGACTGCTTGAAGTGTCCATACTGCTTTCATTCTGATATCAAACCTATACTTATTCATGTTACTGTTTAACCATTGCATCTATTTTGACATGTTGATCACTATCATTATTCCAAGCATCTGCATCATTCATTGTATCAACTCTATATGCATTCTCATGAAACATCACATTTCTATTTGCAAACAATTTATGTGAACTGGGATCAAACAATTTGTATGGTTTTTGATTAGTACAATACACAATAAAAACACACTTGATTGACTTTGCATCTAGTTTTCTTCTCTCATCCTTTGGAATATGTGAAAAGGCAGTGGATCCAAATACTCTTAAATGACTCACGTCAGGTTTATACCCATAAATAATCTCAAAAGGAGTTTAGAAATCTAATTTCTTAGTCGGACTTCTATTCTTTAAATAAACTGCAGTATTAATGGTTTCTTCCCAAAAACCATTAGAAATGTTTTTACCTTGAAACATACTACAAGCACACTCCACCAATGTTTCATTCTTTCTCTTAGCAACACTATTTTGCTGACTTGTATGAGGTACTGTAAATTGTTGTTGGATCCCACGAAATTTACAATAACTTTTAAATGCACTTAATGTATATTTACCATCGTGATTAGATGTGAGAAATTTAATACATTTGCCTATCTGTTTTTTAGTCATAGTTTTGAATTCTTTAAAGTACCCAAATACATCATTTTTTCTCTGTATGAAATAGACCCATGTATATCTAGATCTATCATCAACAAAAATAAGAAAGTAAGAAGCACCACCAAGTGACCTAGTTTGCATTAAGAAAGTAAGAAGCACCACCAAGTGACCTAGATTGCATAAGTCCGTATACATCTCTATGACTTAATTCAAGTATATATGTTTGTATTTTCTGTACATGTATGCGAAACTTCACTCTATGTTGCTTACCAAGTGCACATGCTTCACATGGAAAATGATCATTCTTCATAACAAGAAGACCTTCTACCATAGTTTTTCTTTGCAACAACATCAAATCATTGTAATTTAGGTGCCTATACATGTGGCGCCATAACTCTTATGTTCACATTGTTGTGGATATCAATGCAACATGATAGTTCATTGTCACATCCAACTTGTACAATCCACCAACCCTGTACCTGTGGAAACAACCCAATAGTGCTTCTAGATATCTTTCACAACACACCTCAACTTACCAAATTCCACTGTTAGATTATTATGAGTGATATTTGAAACATATATTAAATTCTTTTTAATACCAGGAACATACATCACATTATGAATCTGTCTCAATTGTCCATTAGGTAATTTCACACTTATTACTCCATAGCCTTGGACTTTATGTGATCTATTATCTCCTAAGTAAATGTGTGTGCCATCAATTTTCTCATAATATTCATCATACCATTCTCTATTAAAGGTCATATGAGTTGATGCACCATAATCTATGAACCATGCATTCTCATCATCTATTTTAGCAGACAAGATTAATAAATAAACAACTTAAGGTTTTTAAATCCATCATTGTCTGAAGTGTCTTTATGCACATAATTTCCATTATCCTTTTTATATCTTTGATTTGATTCACGATTCTTTATTCTATAGAAATCTTTAGCAAGATGTCCAGGTTTTCCACAATAATCACATTCAACATTTCTCTTAGCATAAGAATGAGGATGTGTCATACCTTTCTTCTTTGTTTAAAATAGACATATGTTCTTGGCCCACGGTTTACATCAGAATGATCTTTAGCCTCTTGCAATCAAGGCCAAATATGAGCTACTTGAGTCCTAACCATACTTTTTCATTCTTTCTTCTTGATGAAGGATGATACCAACCAATTCATCAAAGGTAGGGGGCGTTGGTCTAGGTGAGAGTGTTGGAATAAAGACTTTATAATCTTGCACTAAATCCTTCAAAAGAATTGTTACTAAGTCATTACTTGAAACCTTTTCACTAATGTCACCCAACTTATCACTTAAATCTTTAATTTTGGATACAAAATTACTTATGTTTTCATTGGCTTCCATTTTTATAGATAATAGCTTAGTTTTCAAAAACAACATCATGTTTGCATTAGAGGTTTCATACAAACCTTTGAGAACGTCCCATATCTCTTTGGAAGTTTTAGAGTCCCTTATATGAGGAATGATGTTTTCCTTTAAGGACATACACAACACTTTTGCTTTCATCTCTGGCCTATCCCAATCGAAAATCGAGGTAACATAAGTGGGTTAGGGATCATCAGCTTTGACAATCGTCCATAGGCTATATGCTTCTATAATGGTGGTCAGCTTAAACTTCCAATTTACATAATTCTTACCATGAGGTTTAGTATACTCATTTAAATATGAATCAGAAAGAGGATTCTCCATTTTCTTACACAAATAATTCAATGATTATTCACCAGTTAAAAAAAACATTAAATAATTGATGATACCTTGCTGGCTCTTTCTTTGCTGCAGACAAACTCTACCTCAGCAAACTCCTCGACAAAGGTAAGTGGAGAACAACAAAAGACAAACTCTACCTCAGCAAACTCCTCGACAAAGGTAAGTGGAGAACAACAAATTGATAGGGCACCAAATCATAAATCAAACTCCACATGCAGTGACAACACTTCAATAGACAACGCTCAGCGAACACAACGCTCCTCCTCACTCAAGCAGACCCGTATTAACTTAGTGTACAAGGGACAGCAAATCAACCATTATCAAACACACTCGTCTAAAATTGGCAATCACTAGTAATGGACAACACTCCACTTGACAATTAAACATGCAACATTCAACTCGCATGTATACATCACAAGCCCACAGATCGTGCGCAGCTACACGCAGAGGGATAGGAAGGTTGCATAAGCTCCTGTACGCGCACATCCACAAAGATTGCACGAACTCATCCACAACACGTAGCTCGAGCTCACAACCGAATACACCATTGAATACAAAGTATTTTTGTCCACTCAACAGCGAGGAAGATAGTACACAGCAGCATGCAACAACGATAACGCCGCATGAAGACAGCTCTATGCTTCAAGCTCCACCAGAAGAGAAGAAAACAACAGGTTCTGTCGCAGGTCGCAAATGCAACAGCAGGTCCAAACCAACAGGAACACACTGGACATAGAACACACATATAGTCTGGTTATTAACCTGAGCTATGATATCAAATTAAAGACATAGATTCAACCACACAGAAGTGAGGAAGATCTTGATGAGGGAAAACTATTACATTTATAGTTTAATAATAGATTAGATCACTCTCCTATCTAAGTGGATCTCAAACCACCTTCAACCTCAATCTTCTTACCAATGAAACAAACTCTAAACAATATTCTATTTTTAATAGATTCTAGATGTTTATTCATTATTCTAACAAAGACTTGGCTGCAATCGCTGCGAAATTTTCTTACAGAGTAAGAACGCCTACTCTAGATCCATAGCTTGGGGCGGTGGCAAAGCTGTCTTGTGTGCAATCCTAGGAGACACTTCAAAGAAATAAGAGAATGGAACACATTTTTTGATCAGCTATATCATGGCTTTCAAAGCGATTTGTCCATATTGGCGACTTCTCTGCAGTTTGTTTCATCAAAACCATTGCATAAAGAGGAGGCATTACTTCAGGACGTAGCTACCCCTGGGTTTGTGGGTTATTTCAGGACGTAGCTTCCCCTGGATGAATTTCAATACAACCATTGTAAGTCTTTGCATCTAAGGAAACTATAAGAAGATTGTTTAGCAGTTATAGGGTTCCTTCACTCACACGGAAGAGATCGATCATGGTGTTTGGCTCTGCCCATGCCCCATTCAAGGCCATGATTATCAGTGTCTTGTTTGATTTGGCATTCTAAATATTTGCATATGCGCCGAGATTTGAAACTTAGGTAAGATCACACACAGAGTTACTGCCCATCCTTCTGCGTTAGTGGCATTGGGAATATCATCATTGTTGGCAGCTTTCCAGGAAGAAGGGATGACACAAACCCACTAGTGATTCTGCCCAGCATTTGACTGCGTCATTGTAGAGATGAGCGGACCGGTTGATCCCATTTCAACTCTCATCGATCCATTCTTAACGATTTACACATTCATACCCATTCAACTCAGTGATAAAATAATTCGACTTAGCGATCCAGAGATTCATCCAATGATTTCATTCAACTCAGTGATAAAATATTCGACGTAGCTTCCCCTGGGTTTGTGGGTTCCTGTTCTACAAGATTGGGAGAATGTTGGGGGTATATCAGCGGCGGAGCTGAAGAGAGGCTGTGATGGAGGTATATCAGTGGTGGAGCGTTGGTTGAAGGCTGGCCATTCGCCGTCTGGTCGTTCGCCTTTTTAACATCGTGACTCAAATTCGTTCCCTGCTCCCCATCACTCATAATTATTATTTTTAAATATCTTATCCCATGTCAAAAGTTGTCTACGAAATTATGAAAGGATCTCTCATCTTAGTAAAGGTTCAAACTATTTATCACTAGCAACAATCATTTTATAAAAGTGGCTGATATAGGTTAATTGACACCATTTTTCACATTTCCAAATTAATGGTGTTGATGGGCGTATATCAACCACTTTTATAAAGTGGTTGTTACTAGTTGATTTTTCACAATGATGCTAGTTAACTCACAACTATTAATATATTCTTACATAATTAATAAATACATTAATCAAAAATAAAATAATACACTAAATATAATAAAGTAAAAACATTATTAAAGTAATAATAAAAGAATAATGTAACATATTAATTAATAATTAATTAATTAATAAAGTAAATACATTTATAAAGGAAAACATTTTTTCTATAATTTTTTTTTTTTTTTGTAAATAAAAAAGCGAAACCTATAATATTAAGCTTTTAAAAAGATAGACATCTGGCATGCATAGGCTAGCTGTCCTACCTAAACAGTAAACCAGGACAGTTGGCTTGTCCACTGTAGCAACAAAATTAGGCGTAGTATTTTGCCACCCTGCCCGAAGGAAACGAGGGATTTTGTTCAGTGTGCTTAACAATAAAAGAAAAACTATGCTAGAGCTAATTAAACTAGGAACTAGAGAGCTGCAGCTCTGATACACAGTAATTGAAAAGAGCATGGAACCATAAGGAAGACCAGAACCTATTGAGTCGAAATTGCCTCCACTGACAGGGAGAACGAAGGGATGCGCGCAAGTGGGACATTGGCGTCGTGGAGTAGCTTTGGAGTAGGCCGCGTACAACATATCTAGGCGTTGGCTGACTCGCACAACTCTGAAGACTTGATCATCCACGACGCTGCGCACTTCAAAAATCAGCTTGAGGTGTTTGGGATGCAGGAACGGCGGCGAGGGTGGCGAATTCCTTCCAGACTCCGCTCCTTCTCGACTCGGCTCCGTCCCCTACTGCTGCGTGCCAGTGCTTCGTTTCGGTTGCATCTCTTCCGCTACCCTTGCCTTGTAATCCGACGGTGTCCCCTGCGTATGCTCCCCAGCAATGGAATCCGGTGGCTCCTCCTCCATAGGGCAGGCCGCGTAAGTTTCACTCGAAGCGATGGCGTCCTCTAGAGGGTTGCCCAAATTGGGTGCAATTGGCGTGTGTCAAAAGCTCGTCGGGGGATCCCAGTTGTCCGAGACAACAAACATTCGACTCTCGGAAAAATATGCAGGAAGCGTGATGCATAGGTCCTCCTCCACGTAGGTACGAGGCGGTGAGGTTGCTATAGTGGCACCACCCCTGTGTTTTTTCTTGGCCATGAGTATAGCTCGGGCAAACTTCTGATGCCATTTTCTCCGTGAGTCCACTGCATACTAGCCAGCACCTCGTTGAGGCCTACCCTGTACCCGCGGCATAGTGAGGACTAGGGTGGAACCTCCTGTGTGACGGTGCTAAGCCTGCTGTGAGAAATTCAAATGCGAGGTAGGAGGCCTGCTCGGACTAAAATACACATAACCCATCGCTGCTAGCAATAACGTCGAGTGATTAATGCTCTGGTTGGCCGTCCCCTGCCCACGCGCGAGGAGCTCCATCGTCATGTGGTGGTCTACGAAGGCGAGGGCTCTAATAACTTCCCGCAGCCAGGAGTAGGGGCCTCCATTAATGGCCCTCCGGTTAGCGCCTCCACGTGCCCAAACTGCCCACATGTCACCCCATCCGGGGGATTTTAATACATTAATACATTATAAATAAATTAATAAAATTTAAATAAATTATTAAAGTAATTATAAAGTAATACATTGGTAATGAAAAATAATCAATTACCCTCTTAAGGTTCCAATTAGGTCTTAGTGGATGTTAATCATCATCATCTTCATCAGTATATTTAAATAAATAAATATAAAAGCATTACTGAATTAATTATAAAGCAATACATTAGTCCTGAAAAATATATTAATAGTGTATAAATAGATTAATGTGATCTTACATAAATGAATTAATATATTAATATAGTAATTAATTGATATATTAATTAATGTATTAATAAGTAAATATATTTAAGTATTAATGTATTGATTAATTAAAGTAATAAAATTCTAAAGAATCACAAGTAATCACTTACCCTCTTAATGTATAGATTAATTGGGTCTGAGTGGGTGTTCATCATCATCATCATCGTCATCATCATCAAATATTATTTATTATAATGTAACAAGTTAATTAATAAAAATCTTAATAACTTATTGTATTAATTAATTAATTAATACATTATTAAACTATACATACATTAATAAAATATTAATTTAACAATAAGTTAATAAAGTAAAAATACAATAATAATAAAACTTTAATAAAATAAATACATTAATGTATTAATATTTATATATTAATTAAATAGATTAATGTATTATATTATTATATTAAAGTATTAATAAAAAAAAACATTTAAACATAAATGAATAACTTATTGTATGGATGTAATGTAAAGTACATCATTTAATTATTGTAATTTATAAATTAAATTATTTATACATTAATGTATAATATAATGTATTAATGAAATTAATAGATAAGTTAATACAATATTAAATAATATATGGTTAAACTATTAATATAATAATAAAGTAAAAAAATACATTAAAATTACTTTATAATATTATTATATTATTATATAAATAGAGAACATTAATATCTTATATTTTTACTTGAAAGTATTAATTCATTAATACAATATTCATCTATAAATTAATTCAATTAATACAATAATCATTAATGCATTAACACAATTTACTACATTAATAAGATAATACATTGAAAATATATCAATAAACTAATAATATGTTAAAAAAGTATTAATACATTAAATTTATAAATTCATTATTAGTATTTTATCTTTATTAATGTATTAACAATTAAATTTAAATATTACATTAATGCATTGAATTGAGTTATTACTAAATTAATTATTATAAAGTAATAAATTAAATAATTATTATAAAGTAATACATTAGTAATGTGTCCCCGAGGTGTAGGACAGTCGGTGATGGAGTGTGTTGTTAAGCCACTCCGTGATGTTAAAGTCACCGGTTCGAAACCTGCGGGGACAAAAAATCCAAGTGCGATCCGGCTTAGATGCCCCTGAGTCGCGGTTTCTCAAGCCACAGGTTAATCGCGTAGCCAACATGTCCCGCACAAATTAACAAACAAAAAAAAAATACATTAGTAATGCAAAAATACATTAATGTGATATTTCATAAATAAAATAATATATTAATGATCTATTAATTCATGTATTAATATGTAAATAAATTAATTTATTAAAGTGTTAATGTATTGATTAATTAATACTTTAATGCAATGTATAAATTAAAGAATCAATGCCTTAATGTATAATGTGACGTATTAATGTAACATATTAATAAAAAAATATTAATAATGTATTAATACATTGATAGATTAGTACATTAATGTACCAAAGTATTCATGTATCAATTAAATAATATATCAATGATATATAAATTAATGTATAAAATAATAAAAACAAGTATTAAATGTACTAAATAATTGAAAAATTAATGTAATTTATAAATTAAAGTATTAAAACATTAATGTATAACTTATTGTATGAAGGTAATATTGTGCTATGTATGTCATTGCAATGTTGGGCTATGCCTGTCACATTAGGTTCTATGCGTCACATAGTAACAAGGGGTTATGTTCGTCACATTGTGACGTTTGGAAATGTTTGTCACATTGCGTTGTGAGGCATTACTACGTCACATTGCGACATTAGGTTCTATGCATCACATAGCAACAAGGGGTTATGTTTGTCAGATTGCGATGTTTGGAAATGTTTGTCATATTGTGACGTSAGAATATGCACGTATATCACACCATGGTGCTACGGTTTGTCATATAGAGATGACGAGTCTATGTGCATATCATTGCGACCTCAAAAAGTTCGTCGCATTGTCACAAAAGAAAGAGTTTTGTAACATAATGAGGTATGAGCATGAACGTCACATATCAAAGTGGGTTATGTTCATCACATTGCGACATTAGCAAATGTTCATTTCATTGCAATGTAGGGTTATGTTTGTCACATTGCGACAATGGGTTCTGCACATTACATTGTGACAATGCATTATATTCCTCACATTGCGACGTTTGAAAATGTTTGGCACATTGCACAATGACAAGGCTATGTTCATCACATTGCGATGACAAGGCTATGTTCTTCACATTGTGACGTCCGTATATGTTTGTCACATCCTGACGTTATTATGTTTATCACATTACGACATCCATTTTTGTTCGTCACACTGCGATGAAAGGGCTATGTTCACCATCAGATTGTGTCATCTGTATATGTTTTTCACATTGTGACATTACTATGTTTGCGATGACACAGATATGTTCAACACATTGCATGACAGGACTATCTTAATCATATTGCAACAAGGTTAGGTTCATCACATTGCAACATGTGTGTATGTTCATCACATTTCAGCGTTACTACATTATACATATTTTGATATCCATTTATGTTCATCCCATTGTGATGACAGGGCTATGTTTGTCACATTGCGACATAACTATGTTTGCAATGACATATATATGTTCGTCTCATTATGTCACTATTTGTCATTACTATGTTCGACATAATGCAACATTATTATGTCCTTCACGTTGTAATGCATGGTGTTGTTCATCAGATCACAACATCGAGGGAATGTTCAATGCATGACAAGGCTAGTTTGTGTTCGACAAATTGTGAAAATGAAGTTTTAGTGAAGTGTTTTTTTTATTTTAAATCTAAGTGTTTCCTTTTTGAAAAATATAGAAACTTTGAACTAATGTGATATATTACATAGAATGAAACTTAGAATCATACTTGTTCTAAGGACACTCATATCATATGATCTTAAACTATAAAATTTATCCCTTCGAAATAAGCATATATAAACTTAGAGTATGGATTTATGCATTTCGTTTTTTGGTGTCGCAAATTACAATTGTGAGGAAAAGACAAATATTAATCAAATAATTATATGTTTTATTTTTCTTATATAATACTATCTTTTTCTTGATATTATGTATTAATGTCTTGTATAATCAAATATTATTGTCTTTTATAATCAAATAATAAATGTAATCAAATAATTAAGATAACTTTAATTAATATAACACTAACTAATGTATTTTGATATAATAATATGTTTTTTTACATAATAAATGTAATCAAATATTAATGTCTTTTGTATTAAGTAATCAAATAATAAATGTAACTTATTTTCTTATATAATAATGTGGTTTTCTCTAAACAATAAATGTAATTAATATTGATATTAATAAATGTAATTAATATTGATATTGTATTTTTTAATATAATGTAATAATATATTAGTAAATAATATCCATATTCTCTTGTTTATTTATTTATATAATAAATATAATCAAATAATTACAATAACCCTAATAAATAATTAATGGTTAATCTAATATAACTATAATAAATGTAATTAATATTGATATTGTTTTTTATATAATATAATAATATAATAATAATTAATATCTATATTCTAGTTTTTATTTATTAATATAATATTAATATATTAATAATTTATATTTATATTTTCTTTTTTATTTATTGATATAATAAATATAATCAAATAAATATCATAATTTTAATAAATAATTAGTGGTTAACTTAATATAATTACTCATTTCATTTTTACTACAGTAAAACAATTTAGAAGAAAAGCTCCTCCTAGTTACTATAAATATTGAATTGCTTATGAAATGATGAAAAGTATGCAACAATAATAGCATGAAAACTAATTGATTTAAAATTGAATTTACTTAACCCTAACCCTAATGACTAATAACTAATGTATTTTTAATACAAAATTCAAAAACTTTTGATGTCATTATGATAATGAATCTCATAAGATGGAGAGTATGCAAAGCATGCAAACTAATTAATGAATATATGATAAAATGAAAATATTTTAAATTAACCCTAACCCTAATGACTAATAACTAATGTATTTTTAATACAAAATTCAAAACGTTTGATGTCATTAAAAATATATTTTCAATTTTCACAATTATTTCGGTTGAAGTATTTTGCCTTGGTTATAATGACTCACGGATGTTGTTTGAGGGGTAAACATTTTTGTAATCGAATCCAGTATCCTACACCTAGCCATTTTAAATACAATTAAAGCATTTAAATCCGTGGACATTGAGACCTAAACATTTTAATCCCAATTAAAGCATTTAAATCCACCTTTAATTCTGATGGTTGATTTGATTCCAACTTTGTAGGTTTTTTTTAATGTCACGTTAGTTGCACTATGTAAGAACATGTTTATCAAATTTGTCTTTCTTGCAAGTTTGTCAAATTGTTCTATCTTCAGGGAGGGCTCTCCTCCATTCCCGTGACATACAGTTTGAAGTAAATGATCTCCATTCCCGTGACATACAGTTGGAAGTAAATGATCTCAATATAATTTTGATGGGTATATTTTTACAATTAAAATGTTATCCTTTTTAGTCTACTTCATTTGGGATTTCTTGGAGTAGAAAATATGTACACTCAATTATATCAACAGTTTAAACAGTTTGAAGGGATGAGATTTTTGGTGAGAATAGAGATCCTCCTTGAATAGGTGTTATAGTTTTATGAAACTTTTCAACCTTATTTGTATTAGTGGTATGATTTTCTCTTGGCAGTTCCAGTTGATAATGAGAACTGCGATCCCGTAGTCTTACAGAATCAATATGAATTGAGTCTATGAAAAAAAAGACATCCCGTAGTCCTACAGAATCAATATGAATTGAGTCTATGAAAAAAAAGACAGTTTTATTAATGTAAGAAAAAGTCTCTTTCTAATAAAAAGTATGACAAGGAGTAATCCTACTTGTAAGATACAATTTAGTCTCTTCCAATTCCAATTATCTTTATGAGATGAATACACAACAAAATTTAAAATGAAAATTGATAAAAGGACTTCTTGAAACTACACGAAATGTCAATTTTAGGAGTGATTGTGTAATCATGTTAAATATAATGTAACCTCAACAGTCTGACTGTACACTGCCAGTTGTACTCGACAACTGTAGTTTCTATTTTTGTCTTGCTTGAGCCTATTTAGCTTAACCATCTTACATTGTATTGATCTTAACTACTTCATACATTTCAATATACTGTTCTATTCTTTTCTCTCTGCATTTCTCTTTGCTTCACAATTTATCATGGTATCAGAGCTACAGTAGTAAGCCTCTTCACACAGGCTGGAGAGCAACACGATCCTCACATCGCAGAGCTTCATGGATCCTGAGAGCACGCGACACAGACTTTTCACAAGGCTTGGATAACTGTCTGTACTACTCTCAAAAGATCATCGTAGGAAGCTTGCAGAGGTTGCAGAGCGTACAACGCTCGAAAGATCGAGGAAGAAGAGACTGCAGAAGAAGAAACTTTAAAGATTCTTGTAATTTTTGAGAATCGTCAAAGATTGACGAAGAAGAGTTGTGGGAGGCGGGAACTCTTGAAGAATTCAAAGAATTCATTCAAATTCGTTAAAGATTCCTGCAGAAGGCAGAATCGTTTAAAGTTTTTCGAAAATCGCTCAAATCTGTCAAAGATTGTAGCACAGAACGAAGAACTCATGAAATTCTTTCAAATCTTTGAAAGATTCACGAATCTTTCTTCCACAGGAGTAAAGAACACGTCTCAGGTGCAAAGAACAACCACTGAGGCCATAAGATTCATCCTGGGAACGGATCCAGAGTGGGAAACCAGTTCATAAGGGACAGAGGAGCGCGGAAAACGTGAAAGAGTTTCAGCTATTAGATCTTGCGTAGAGGCCCGACAATTGTTCGATCAGCGAGAAGGTGCACGAGGTTTAATCCTCTGGAGCGCACAGGAGAAATTTTTGATTTGTGAAGTCACGACATAGTTTGGACCGTCCATTCTAGACCGTTGGATTGAGAAAAATCGTGAGCCGTCGATCTTATCTCATCACAAAATCGGGAATCGTGGGTTGGACGAGCAAAGGTTATTTGCACTCCAAAACTCCGATACGCGAAATCCCAAAAGGATTGTGAGCTGTCCATCTCAGAGGACAGGTGGCGGCAGATCCAAGCCATCACTCCATTGCCATTTTGGAGTTCGGGATATCGGAGGTCTCATTGACAAAAGACACTCCACAACGAAAGTTGCGAAATCCCGATTCATGATATAGCGATGAGATCTCAACCATCCATCTCAGAGGACAGTTGGCAGCAGATCCAAGTGCCGTCAAATCGACATATTGGTGTTCGCGGTTTTGAAAGACCATCGCAACAAGAGTTCTAAACTTGCGAAATCGCGATTCACGATATAGAGATAAGATCACAGCCGTCCGTTTGACCGGACAAGTGGCAAACATCAAGGAAACCGTCGACATTTCGACAATCGTGGTTTCAAGTTGTCAGAGAAATTTAGAGTCGCAAGTCGCGAACTCGCAAAATGACGAGGACCGTCCATCTTGAGGGGACGCGTGGCATCAATCCAAGGACACGGAAAAGTTCCGAAAAGGAAAGGGCCATCGCCGCATCGGGATTCGACAAATCGTGAATCTTGAGGACAAGAAACACAAGCATTTTGGAACTGCGAAGTCTGAAATCCCGACAGGAGGAAAGTTCTGTTTTGAGGCCCAGCTGACGTCATCTCTTCAAAACGAGGGATCAGGAATCTCCACGGTGAAAACCCCGAAGCAGACTTGAGTCGTCCATCTGTTGAGGATGCGTGGCAGAAATCAAGGCTTTCGAAAATTTCCCGAAAGAAGAGTTCATCGGCATTACCGGATTTGGAAAATCGCGGATCATCGAGACGACAAGTCCAGAACAGAACAAATTGCGAAATCAGGAGGAGAAATCAGGACCGTCCAATATAGGAGGATGTGTGGCAGAGATCAAAGGAATCGGGAAATTTCCCGAAAGAAAAGCGCCATCGGTAAATCATAGATTGGGGAATCGAGGAGTCAGAAGAGCTCGTCATTAGAAATTGCGTAATAACGATTTGCGATATCCTGATAAGATCTAGACCGTGAGATCATTGGAAGATTTGGACCGTTAAAATTGTCCAAAGGCAACTTTCGCATTTCGACAAATCGAAAGGCAAAAAACCGGAAAATCCCGTAGAGATTTAACAACAAGGCGCGTGGCCACATTGCACCGTGACAAAGGCCAGTTCAAGGCCGATAAGATCCTTTCGGCCATCGGTAAATCAACGTTTCAACGATCGGAGGTAAATACGAAATTGCCCTCTATTTTTTTTCTGCAAATTTTTTTTATGGCGTCGTCTAACAATTTAGGACCAACTGAGGGTTCGATTCTTCTGGAAAAGAATTATGAGTTTTGGTCTCTTCGAATGAGATCGTTCTTGCAAGCACAAGAGTGTTGGGAACCAGTGGATCTTGGATATGTGGAACCATATCTAAACCGCCCTTTCTGCCATGACAAATGCGCAGAGAATTGCTCGGGCAACACTGAGGAACAAAGAAAATAAAGCGAAATTCTGGATTCAGAATTCTGTGGATGATTTGATTTTCTCAAAAATTAGAGGCGTTGGTACTTCTAAACAGGCCTGCGATATTCTTCAATCCTCCTATCAAGGAAATGACAGGGTCAAAATAGTTAAACTACAGACCTTGAGGATGCAATTCAAGACTCTAAGGATGGCACAGTCTGAAAATGTGGATTAGTTCATGACCAGAGTCATGGGAATCGTGAACCAAATCAGATTGACTTGTGAAACCATCACTGATCAATGAATTGTTGAGAAAATCCTCAGAATTTTACCTAAGAAATTCGAAATGGTTATAACAACAATCTTTGAATTCAACGATCTGTCAAGATTTTCAACAGATGAACTAATTGGTTCTCTGATGACACATGAGACCAGACTGCATCTCACAGATGAGTCAATTTCCAATCCCTTCAAAACTCAATTCTCCTTCAGCAGAGGGAGAGGCAGAGAAACAAGGAGAGGTCACCAAGGAAGAGGGAGCAATCAATGTAACTCTCACTCCAAACAACAATATCCGAATCAAAATTTCCAAGGTCAAAGACAACAGCAACAAAATCAACATCATAATTTCCATCCTCAAAGAGGCAGAGGGAGAAGATCAAATGAGAAATCAAGCATACAATGCTATTACTGCAAAAAGTATGGGCACTATGAATCTGAATGTAGGAAGAAGCAAGCAGATCAACTCTTAGGCAGAGCACATGTGTCAAATCAAATGGGAGACACCTCAAGAGGTATGTTTCTCTCATGCCACAAGACTGAACAACAACCTAAAGATCTCTCATTGTTGGACAGTGGATGTAGAAATCACATGACAGGTAACAAAGAATTACTTTCATGCATTGATTCCTCAATCTCATCTAATATTACACTTGGAAATGATTATTTAGTCAAAGTTCAAGGAAAATGAATTGTTCATATGCTTACTAAACAAAATTTAAAGAAAGACATAAACAATGTCTATCATGTATCAGATTTGAAACATAATTTGCTAAGTGTAGGACAGCTCATTGAAAATGGCTATAAGGTACTTTTTGAGGGAACATCTTGCAAGATATATGACAAATTCCCAAGAAGAAAATTGATTTATGAAATCCACATGACCCCAAATGGATGTTTCCCCTTACACTCAGAACTGCAAATCTGAGTCCACCACATGCACAAAGCGCATCTACCCTGAATGAAACAATGGTTTGGCATACAAGATTTGGACATCTACCATTTTAGAGTCTAAGTCTTCTTCAAAAGAACTCCATGGTCAAAGGTCTTCCTATATTTAAAGAGAAAATTCCTCCATGTGAGTCTTGCATACTTGGAAAACATAAGAGAACTAGTTTTCCATAGTCTTCCAATCAAGCCAAACAACATCTTGAACTTGTTCACACTGACCTATGTGGACCAATGTAAACAGAGTCAATAGGTGGTAGTTTTTACTTTCTAACATTTATTGACGATTTCAGCAGAAAAATATGGATCTATTTTCTGAGACACAAGTCTGAAAATTTTGCAAAATTCAAAGAATTCAAGGCAGAAGTTGAAAACAGAGTGGAAAATATATCAAAGCACTCAGTTCAGATGGAGGAGGAGAATACAACTCCAGAGAATTTGCAAATTTCTGCAAATCACAAGGCATTATCATTCAAACAACAATCATATATACTCCACAACAGAATGGAGTGGCTGAAAGGAAAAATGAGACAATAATGAATATGGCAAGAACACTTATCAAAGAGAAAAGTCTGTCAAATATTTTTTGGGCTGAAGCAGTAGCATGCTCAGTTTATCTTTTGAATAGATCACCAACCACAAGTCTAAAGATGAAAGTTCCCCAAGAAGCATGGAGTGGAACAAAGCTCAATGTAGCGCATCTAAGGACATTCGGATGCATAGCATACGCTCACATACCTTCCAAATTAAGGAAGAAACTTGATGACAGAAGTGAGAAATGTATTTTCACTGGCTATAGTGAAACATCTAAAGCTTACAGGCTTTACAATCCAATCACCAAGAAATTAATTCTCACTAGAGATGTAAAATTTCTGGAAAATCAATTCTGGAATGATTCAAAAAATCAGTAGATGGACAGTCAAAATCCATTGCTGCCATGTTATGAAAACGCAGAAAATTCAGAACAACAAGTACCTCAAACTACTCTTCCAAAATTGTAGGTACAAAGACAATCTGAAAATTCTTAGGATAACTCAACTTCCAGCAGAGAATCATTCTCTGAAACACAAAATCAGAGAACTCGAAGTTTGAGAGAAATCCATCAGCAGTTGGATGACTTTGAGCAACACAACCTTTTTGCTTTAATGTCATGTCAACCTACATCCTTTAAGGAAACAACTAAGGAGCCACATTGGGTTCAAGCCATGAACCAATAAATTGACTCCACTGAGAAGAATAAGATATGGGATCTTGTTGATTTGCCAAGTCACAAGAAGAGTATTGGTGTCAAGTGGGTTTACAAAACTAAACTCAATGAAAAAGGGCAGATTGAAAAACACAAGGCAAGACTTGTTGCCAAAGGCTTCTCACAACAACCGGGTACTCATTATGGTGAAACTTTTGCTCCAGTAGAAAGATTAGACACTGTAAGGACTCTATTGGCCATAGCAGCACAACACAAATGGCAAGTATACCAGATGGATGTCAAGTCAGCATTCCTGAATGGTTTCTTAGAAGAAGAAGTTTATGTCGATCAACCACCTGGATTTGAAGTCCAAGAGTACCCAGCCAAAGTATATCGGTTGAAGAAATCCTTGTATGGCTTAAAGCAAGCTCCAAGAGCTTGGTACAGTAGAATTGACACTTATCTGATCAAAAGTTGTTTCAACAGAAGTCAAAATGAGCCAACTCTTTATACCAAAACAGATTAACACGGTAAAATTTTGATTGTATGTTTAGATGTTGATGACATGATCTATACAGGAAATATTGAGTTAACAGATTTTAAACATGCCATGCAATCTCAATTTGAGATGACAGATCTTGGCATAATGAAATATTTTTTAGGGATTGAGGTTCATCAATGAGACAAAGGCATTTTTGTCTGTCAGCAAAAGTATGCAGCAGACATTCTCAAAAGATTTCGCATGGAAGGATGCAATCCAGCAGAAACCCCCATACCACTAGGCACAAAATTGAGCAAGAATGATAAAGGTCCTACAGTGGACTCTACTTTGTACAAAAGTTTAGTAGGCAGTTTGTTGTATCTTACAACAAGTAGGCCTGACATTATGTATGCAGCCAACCTTGTTTCCAGATTCATGGAATCACCCAAAGATTCTCATTGGAAAATGGCAAAACGAATTTTGAGATATGTAGCAGGAACACTAAATTTCGGCTTATGGTACACTCAATCTGATAGTAATCAACTTTCTAGTTACACAGATAGTGATTTTGTAGGCAACCTAGACGACAACAAAAGCACATCTGGACATGTTTTTCAACTACGCACGAACCTAATGTCATGGGCATCAAAGAAGCAGCCAATTGTTTCAATATCTTATGCAGAGGCAGAGTATGTAGCTGCTACCTCAGCTTCTTGTCAAGCTGTGTGGCTGAGAATAATATTGAAAGATATGTCACATACAGAAAATGATCCAACTCCTATTTTCCGTGACAATACATCAACAATTGCTTTATCCAAAAATCATGTGTTTCATAAGAAAAGAAAACACATTGAAACTCGTTTTCATTTCATACGCGAGCTAGTCAATAATGGTGATATTGCACTACAATTTTGTGGTTCTCGAGATCAGCTTGCTGATATCTTTACAAAGCCACTAGGAAAGTCAGTTTTTGATTTTCAGAGACAACACTTAGGCATAATCAGTGCTGATGTTTGTGATTGTTGAGTTTAAGAGGGAGTGTTAAATATAATGTAACCTCAATAGTCTGACTGTACAGTGCCACCTGTACTGGACAACTGTACTTTCATTTTTGTCTTGCTTGAGCCTATTTAACTCAACCATCTTGCATTGTACTGATCTTAACTACTTCATACATTTCAATATACTGTTCTATTCTTTTCTCTCTGCATTTCTCTTTGCTTCACAATTTATCAAATCAAACTAACAGAACAAGGTATACACCACAAGGTAAAAATAGGCATTATACTTTTCATTTAGAAATTAGTCCATTAACATGAATTCATATATAGCACTCCCACCACTGCTCGCTACCACTCTGTATTAATAAGTTGATTAACTTTTTACAATCTATTTGTTGGATAGTCATAGTGATCGTGAGAATTCGACAATCAAGAAGCGATGCTATGGGCCAAGCCAAAAGTTACACCCACCTATTATGACCCTTTTACAGTTCAAAAATTGTTTGGGGTTCTGTTGGTCAGCTACTTGTTAGAACTACAAGGTTGCGTTCTAACCAATGATGAAACCCGACCTCGAGGCAGGAAAGAACAATGTCTCACCCCATGGCAAATAAATTGTGCGAAATTGGCAAGAGGCTGAAGAGATCTTGCTTCTCCAAATAACCTCTAATCGAGACCTTGCGGCTAATCTTTATTATCTACTCCATTTGTCTCTGCATTAGAAAGAATGAATGGAAACTTACACAAGATTCGAAGTCCAGGTTCATACCATCCTTTTGAATTTCTAGGAATTAGTATTAGAGTAACACCAATGACCTAAATCAACATTTTTTTAACTGTTTCCAATTATTCTGTTGAAAATAAATGCAATACTTTTGAAGAAGATTTAAAAGTTGAGGCCTATGAAACGTTTTTTCAAGAGAAATGAAGATATTTCTTATGGTTCAACAACACTGTTCATTCCCCAGCAGTCTCGTGTCCCCTCGCATCCACGCTTACCCGCTTTCTATTCATTTTGCAATACACAATACGTTCATTCTACCATTAACGCTTAAAATTAAAGGTAATACATTTTCCATTTAAAATACTGTAATTTGTTCGAAACAGTGGGAATAAAATAGTGGCAGCATGTTAGCATCCAACACATGTTGATCAGTCAACCCAGATAGGGAAAATCATATGGCTAGTTTGAAATTGAATTTGCATCACAAATAATATGAAAATGTGATATCAGTAGGAGGAATTCCCTATTAAATTTAAATGCATTGTAAAAAAAAAATATTGTGAAGAAAACACATATTAATATACAATTTCTGAGCAAGCTTCTCCTCTCATGATGTGAAATAGAAATGATAGCAAGAAACAATTCCCTCCCTCTGTATAATAGAAGTCGTAATAAGCAACAATTCTGGAGAAGAGAACAAGGAGAAAGAATTGAAATTGTCCGATGAGGATTGGGACTGACATTCATCATGCATCCAAATTAACCACGGTTGTGTTAATTGAAACGCATGGCAACGCTTCACATCCATAAATTCTTCTTCACTGTTATCCATATAATGAAACCTAGCTAAATATTGAATAGTGGGTGAATAAATAATGTAAGGTATGCGGTGTAGTGGGTAAAGGAATGGAATACGCCATCCTTGCACCATGTGTAGAAGAATCGAATGCACCATCCTTCCACACACCTGGCAGAGCTGACATTTCACGACTACACTATTATAAGCATAATCAATTGTTAATCTCATAAATTGTTAATGTTATAGTTAAATAACTAATCTCATAACGTGCCAATCTAATGGTCACTATGTAATTTTTTAATTATATTAGGTAAATATGAAAAAGTAAACACATTAAAGTACGTCTTTATTATAAATGAGAGGAAGTTAATTTCTGAAAATTTGATCTATTGATTAAAAGCAAGTACTAGAAATATACCAGCATCTTTCATTATTAACTATAAAATTAAAATTTATGATTAAAATGTTAATTGGTCCATCAATTCCTATAAGGGACACCTATCAGCCTAATAACCATTCGGAAGACGTTTTGCTTGACTACCGCAATGTGGTGTGTGTTATAATTTGCAAGTGCAGAAACACAAATTACCATAAGAAAATCAATACATGCACACAAAGAACACAACAAACAACAATTTACGTGGTTCACCCAAATGTTGGGCTAACAGACAGATCTCACTCCTCTTAGATACTCATAGCCTCTACGGGCATACAAATTTATAGCAATGTATATTAGAAACTGACTATTAGATGTAATCTCATCCATAATTTAACTTAGGTGCATTGGTTACAACCAATCCTGGTTTATAAGATCTAGAATCCTATTCACAGATGAGTTTTGTTGTCACCGTTTCCAACAGCTTGATTATAATACATTACCTCACAAAAGTTAGATAAACACTTTTCCGTGACTTGTTCTGCGCAGCAAGAAACAATCACTCTGAGCGGGCCTCAAATAAAATACCGGGACGATAAACTCACACCAACTATAGACATAAAAGATATTGAAGAGTGACAAACAAGGGTACTACCACGCAATAAGTCATGTATTTTATTTATCTTTTGATTTTTCTTAAAAAATTCTGTATTTTGTGAAAAGTTTATTTTTTATATCTGTTAAGATTATGGTTTGTTCATACACCGAGACAATGATACAACATAAGAATTTTACTCACTATATTTTGATTTTAAGTTGAATATAAGAAACCTGTTATGTGTATTCCAATAATTTCGATGGTTATGTTCTGCTATTTTGAAAATTGCTTGCTACTATTTACGTTAAATATGCGTCACTATCTTTATCAATCTAGCACCTAATACTTCATGTGTTGCAACAGATATAAGATTTGTATCAATATAGTACCTAATACTTCACGTTTTGCAACAAATATAAGATTTATATTACCGCCTATAACACTTTATTGTCAACGAAAGCATTCGGATTAGTGTTTTTCGGCCATTGGCAAAGTACAGAATATCAATGATACATTTACACCATTTGTATTTCATTAACCACACCTATTCAATTCGAGTTGAAGAAATGCAGGTTGATCATCTATGCAATTTGATGATCAGTGCCAAGAAACATAGATTGAATGTGATAATTCTCTTAATTTTCAGCTCGGAGAACTTTCCACAGACTTTGGCAAATTATACAGTGATTGCACAGCGTTTTGCGTAATTAATTAACATACTTTTGGCGATGAGCATGCGTTTAAATGAATGGGCAACGCTATGGGTAATTGACGTGATGAAAATAATTTGAATCTACCATATTCGTACATTCCCGATTAAAAAGAGGTGGCAATATGCTTTAATGTGGAAAATGTAATAAATGCATAAGCATCGGCCATTAAGTTTGATTGTACGTTTCCTTACATAGCAAAGGCCATTAAGTTTAATTGTAAGTTAGTTATTTTTACGTGCATTTTAGTCGATCCTTTGATTTACCAGCTGTTCATTTCACAGGAAACTAAGGAAACTAAGAAACGCAATGGAATGAGACAATAGACATTTTTAAAGTAGATAGGATTGGTAATGGGTACAATTAATGTTCTTTTAATTTTATTTTATCTTAAACCTTACTTGTTGGTTAAACAATCAAGATGTTGGCATATTCTTAGTGCTCTTCCAAAATCAATTACTCAGATTTATTGTTCATAAATTTCTTGTTTTTATAAATCATCCTTTAACATGTTTACATTTTCACATTTACCCAATCACATTAAAAAATTACTATAAGGATATATAATTGCCACTACTTTTAAATGATTAAGATGATTAATATATATACATACCACGTTTATATCATTAAACAACACTCACACTTTTCATGTTGGAGGCATGCATTCTCTGTACACACAGACGTTTAATATTGTGACAACGATTCTCTGAGCCGTCCACCTCGTTCGATCCCTACGCTTTCATGCATTCGTTACGAGGCTATTTCATATGTCATATTTTCGAATCGCGCGCTTTCATATACTCGATTCGTCCTTATTGCATGCGCGTCAGTTCTGTCGATTCATGCATACAACCATTCCATATAGTCGATTTTTGCATATTGCATGCGTGCCAGTTCTGTCGATTCATGCATACAACCATTCCATATAGTCGATTCTTGCATATTGCGTGCGTGCCAGTTCTGTCGATTCCATTCGTGCATCTATCATGTTTCGAGGAGTGGACGTGCCTCCTTGCTCAAAAATTTACACACTCGATTACACAGTCTATTTATACAGTAGAATTACACAGTGGAAATTACACAGTCGATTTATGCAGTAAAAATTACACAGTCCAAATTACAGAGTCGATTTACACAGTCGAAATTACACAGTAGATTTACACACTCGATTAAGGAATAGATGTTTAAACTTAGCCTTTATTATTTCCTGTCATTTTCCTTTGATCAGGGTTAATATAGGAGGATCATGTTTCTGGGCATCTGCAAATTCATTATCCCGTGTTATAAAATAACATTTCATTTCTGAATCTTTCTCTCTTCATTATTGTAATGTGGTTCAAGAGGTAATGTGGACGCAGTAATGAATGCACGGTTTATAAATTAGGTTTATAAATGTGGACGCGGTTTTATAAATTAGGTTTATAAATGTGGACGCGGTAATGAATGCACGGTTTATAAATAATAAATAAAGCACGGTTTATAAACCGTGCATTCATTTTTTATAAACTATGCATTCATTATTTATAAACAATCCACAATACTTCTCTAATCTTTTTTATTGACATTCTCTCTTCATTATTCCTACAGGTGGATTTGATACTGCTCATGTCGCTGCTAGGTAAAACATCACAGCAGGTTGTGCTGGTTAGTCCGGAGAGATTTTATTCACTTATCGTTGGGGTCAGACTTAAGCCAATCGAGTTTTGACACCTCATTCATATAAATTGAGAATTTAAATAAATGTTCCCTGTCATTGCAGAGCGTATGACAGGAAGCTATCAAGTTTTCGAGGAGTGGACGCTGATATAAATTTTACTCTCACCTAAATCCGAACCAGGTTAGAATTTTTTTTAAAGATTTTCAAACCAGCTTGTCAGAGGCTTCCTAGATTGAAGCTTGACGATCGACTTGTCTCAAGCACAGTCTCCTTCTGTCATCTTGACTTCTGTTTCTTGCTACTTCCGGCAGAACCAATATCGTCGGGTTAACCGCTTTACTCTGCCCTGTTGAACCGCACCACCTGGATTCCACCAAGCTGTTGCGGCCTTATCTGAACCCTATAGTTGGTTACAAGCGCCTCTCTGCACCTACCACTGCCCTATAGTGACCTCCTTGCCTTTGCGGGACTTACTACCAGTGCTCAGTAGACACTTTACACCAGCCACTAGTGAACCTTATCTCTGGATGAGTGAACTTCGGCTCGGCAGTACCAGGGAACACTAGATGCAATAGCAGGCAAATAAACAAGAATCACAACGAGAGCATGTTACAGAGACAATAATCAATATTCAAAGATAAACACATATGCGGAAGAATTCTTTATATTAATGAGAGCATAATCATGCCAGGGTATTACAACTTTGTGCAGGATGCACAGAGTAAGAGCATGATGCACAGAGTAAGAGCAGGATGCTCGACTATCGCTCACAATACTTACACACTTACAGACTCAAAGAATGACACAAAGCTTCAGATAGGAGGGAAGATTAGAGACTCGGACTAACACACAAACTCTCTATGAAAGTTCCTCCTCGAGAATGAGCTCTCATCCTTCCTTTATACAAATTTGTGAAGGAAGACTCATCATGAAGAAGAGACTCGAAAAGACCATTGGACCTACATGTCGTCGACTAGATCTTGCTTTATGGATTTGGCGGATGTATTCGTGCAAAAATCTTTGACCAAATCATAAGTTTTATTTCATATCGACCGAAAGTAAATAGAATAGTAAATCTGACAGGATAGTCGTGCAAGATTCCCCGATGAGAGGACATACAAAACATGACATAAAGGAGAGAATCTTGAAAATGCTGGTCAAACCACGCCAAAAGTCGGAGAAGTGCTCCAAGTTTCCAAAATGCTCATTATTACAAAAGGACAATAATTACATAGTGGATGTTGATTATGGTAACCCACTAAACCTGAATGGCACCACTATCGGCCATTTAGACATGAATTCATGTGATTACACTGTGGAGGTTGGTCACGTCAACCCATGGAAACCGACTGTCATCATCTGTCTCACAGTAAGACAATTTGATCATTAGTCCACTAGATGATCATGGAAGTGATGAAATCGATAAGGGTCCAAGTGTTGAGTATACACTTCTCTATACAATTTTGGATCATCGTCACTGTCCTCATCTTGTTGCAGAACATATCTTGTTCTGGTAACCCAGGGATGTCTTTCTCTGATGAAGAGCATTTTGTATTCATCTTCAGAATAACTCCTATTTGAAAATAAAAACATTCTGGCAGTTTCAGATACATCAGGATGAATGCCACTAGGATTTAGTCCAAACTTCTTCCACCAGTCTCATAGCCAATATGGTTCAGGAAATGTAACAAAAGGCACAGAGAATTTGATCATACAATAATAATACATGTACCTATCTGTCCATAAGAAAACATTATAGCACATGGCTTTGTATTGAAAATAATTTATTTCAAATAATCTTTCATGTGGATCCTGATTTGGCTAATATTGCAGAGTTCTCATTCTATTAATCTAGAAGAAATTCTAGGCTGGGGTTTGTTGCCAAGTCTGCATTTGTTGGCAGAGCCATTCTCTATTGGCAGACCCTATTCTTCCAATGTCCCCCATTTCTACCAGTTTTTGTCAAGCAACAATTGTGGATGCATGATGCATCTACCCAATTACATGTTGTGGAGGAATAACATGGATAATGGTATTTCTTGACAATCCAGGGAGACCAAACTCTATTCCTTCTGAACACCTTAGCTGCCAATCTGGTACCCAATTTTCTTTGTATTCTTCCCACTCTATGTTGTCATCTAGGTAGTGTGTAGATGGTGCATTTCTGTAGTCGTCCCAAGCGTTTATAATCACCATGATCTTAGAACAATAGGCAATTTGAGCATGTGATTCAGAAATAAAAGGTAATTCTTTTCTTTTGGGCGGATGACCATTTATGCTCGGCAAAGTAATAAAATAACCTAGTTCACTTGTAGGACTTTGGTAGGAACCATGGGGTTCTACTGCAAAGAGAAATGGTGTACCAAGAATACATTCCACTCGTAGCTCTATTATCATATATTTCATACCTAAGGCATATTCATCAAACAATAGAATGCCTTTAGGAATTTCAAAATGCATGTCAGTATTTACATTTCCCAGTCTTATAGCAGAATAATTACTGGGACCCAATATTTTGCAGGAATCAAGTCTTTATGTACTAAATTCATGTCAGAGCCAGTATCTAAAAGTGCATTAAGATTGAAAATTTCGCCATTGATTTCCGACTTGATTCTCACGTGGTATTTTTGAAATTTAATGGGCATAATTTTCATGGCTATTAGCCCTTGCATTTGGGCTGCAGTTTGCCCTTGAATCTGGACCGTAGAATTTTCAAATGGGGCATCCTCAAGTGGAGGAGGTATTGAGTCCAGTCTTTCCTTGATTTCTCTAATCTCTTGTCTAGCCCAAGAGTCTATTTTGAAGTTGTATTCATCTTCTTCTTCCATCGTTCTATTTTTTTCTTTTAATTCAAAAACTTCTCTTTTTAGAAAAAGTACTTCTTTGGCTAGATCAGTCACATAAGTGTTTTGTAATTTTGCCTCTCTGTTAAATTTGATAAAGGTCTTGGTGTTTCTGTCAAAAGAGGCATCAATGAAAAAGGGTACTCTTTTGGATGAATCAGTAGTCTTACCCCTGTGTTCAGTTTTAACTTATTTCACAAAAGTTTCAAGAAGTGATTTTTTAATTTCTCCTTCTGGCAAAGCTTTAATCTGAGCCAGCATTTGAACTTCTTGATCTCCTGTGTTGTGAAACATACATATTTTTATCTTTGTTTTGATCTCTGGTTCTGATTCAGATTCAAAACTACCTGTATTACTTTGGCAAGAATAGCAATTTGGATTTCTGCAATTACAATCTTGGTTGATCAATATTTCTTCTTCTGAGTTATAATTGATCTCAGAAGAACTATCAAAATCTGAACAAAATCCCTCTTGAAGAAGATGAACTCCTTCTCCTTTGAAAGGGTGATAGGGACACTCGTTAGTCTCATGATCATTGGCTCCACATCTGTTACAATGTGTCCTTAGAGCGAGTTGTTTCTTTTCTTGAGCCTCTTTAGCTCTTTGTTCTGAAATTTTTCCCTTTGATTTTCTAGAGGCTAAGTTTTCTGGACAATTATGTGCCATATGTCCAGATTTCCCACATATCCAGCATTGGATCTGTTGTTTAGCCTCATGAGTATGGGTTTTTAGTTTTATGTCCTGAGGCTCATAATAGTGGGTTCTAGGCCTGTATTTATATTTATACTTAGGCTTTCTCCTTTTTTCTTTTTCCTTTTCTTTCTAACAGGATCTGTGATGTATAGGCCATATTTTTCATACATAGATTTTTGGTCTGGAAGATAGGATAGCTTGGAGACAGAATTTTGGACTTTCATATTTACACATAGTCCAATTAAATCTTTAGTAATTAAATAATAGATTCCCCCCCATGTGTACATTTCATAAGGAATATTGAATACTTCCTGCATTTTCAAATATTCCACAAATTTACTTGGAATTGCAGCCAAATAAATTTGTTTCCACATAAGATTTTGACTGTCCTCGACTTCAAATATTCTTTGGGTCTAGTCTTTATGGAATTCTTCATATTCAAACATCTTCCTGCATTTTATGTTCATGAGAATTTGCTCATGTTTATCAACTAATTCAGACTCAATTCCACACCAATGCTCAAGGATTGCAGTGGTTAGACCACCAGAGTTCCATCAGTATGATACACAATATCCCCTTGTTAATCTCTAAGAACTTCAACTTCCATTTTGGCAATCATGATAGGAGAAGAAATAACTTGCCACAATTTGCTGAGTGTGTCTGTAAAACATTGGATGATGGATTTGCATGCCTCTATTTCTGTCTTTCCTTTCATGCACATAATTTTGTAAGAGACATACATTTTATCTATCATTTTTCTAATTTGGGCTACAAACAAACTGTCAATGTTCCATTCTTGGAACCAATCCTCAGCAAATGTCTGTGACTCAGGCAATCTTCCTTTACCTATCAGGTCTGGGGATGATGCTCTGCTGGTATGATGTGGAAGGTTTTCATATGCAGGGTTTTGGATAGTGACCAGAGAATGATGTTCTTTTGAGGAGGATTCTAGTTTGTCTTCTTCTGGAGGAAAATGGTGAGGGAATATTTTTTGGATTACTGTCTCAGAGGGCTTATATACAGGAGACAGTATTGAGATAGAAGGGTTTGGAAGGATGAACGGATCAGGGATAGGCTTATCAGGGTTGCTATCCTTCTGTCTAATTTCAGTTAATGTCTTCCCCATCTTAGAGAAAGCTTGTCCTAATCCTTCCATAAGTTCTTCATGATTTTTTAAGGACTCTCTCGATTTACAGGATATTTCACATAAAGCAGAGTCCATTTTTTCTTTTACATCTGTGACCTTTTCTTGGATATGGTTAATAGAATGGACAATAGTGTTTGTGGACACTTGCAGATCTATAATTTGTCCCTTTCTGGCATAGTCATTGGTCACAAAAGTATGGGTAGCCATCCCTCTTAATGCAGTATTAGTCTAGTTAATCTGTTCTGAAAGAGACTGAACTCTTTTGTCAATTCCTAAAAGCTGAATAGCTTCTTCAGAAAGAAGTAGAGGAATTGCTTTTACTTGCCAATTATTATCTTCAAGGACAATGCCCTTGAAAGGTGGAAAAGTAGAATTAGATTCTACTGTGTGTCCTTCAATGCTTTTCCACTTATGTTTGGGAGGATTCTCAAAGCTTTCTCCCATCATCTGAACTACAGCCTTTTGTTGTAATTTTTTCCATTGAAAGAAAGAAATCCATAAATTATTGTCAGATACATATTTCTGCCAATCTTGTGATAGTTTTAGCTTTTCTCGATGTGACATGGCTGAGTTAAAATCATTTGTTTCAGGATTTGTAAACAAATCCGAGTTCAACATTTTCTTGATCCATTTTTCTTCTATAGATCCTTTCTGGCATCCTTTCATCACAGAATGAAATTTGTGAATTTCATCCACAGAAGGTCTTTGCATATCACTGGGTAGAGGGTTGGAAAATCGACAGTGAGGGATGACTTGGTCACATTGTTCAATATACCCTAATCTTCTTTAGGGAAGACACAAGACTAAACGCCTTGCTTTCCTGTGCAGATATAGTAATCTCTACTATTCTTAATGGATTCTTCAGATTGTGTTCGATCTGTAAATAATACTGTAGATTGTATTGCATCTACTTCTGAACCTGCATTCTGTTTAATGATCCATTACATGCCTATTATTGAAACACTTGATCCCAGACTTCAGGACATATATAAAGGCATGAGACCTCCTGGTACACCTAAATATGGGTTAGGGTATATTGAACAATGTGACCAAGTCATCCCTGACTGTCGATTTTCCAACCCTCTACCCAGTGATATGCAAAGACCTTCTATGGATGAAATTCACAATTTTCATTCTGTAATGAAAGGATGCGAGAAAGGATCTATAGAAGAAAAATGGATCAAGAAAATGTTGAACTGGGATTTGTTTACAAATCCTGAAACAAATGATTTTAACTTAGCCATGTCATATCCAGAAAAGCTAAAACTATCACAAGATTGGAAAAAATATATATCTGACAATAATTTATGGATTTCTTTCTTTGAATGGAAGAAATTACAACAAAAGGTTGTAGTTCAGATGATGGGAGAAAGTTATGAAAACCCTCCCACACACAAATGGAAAAGTATTGAAGGCCATACTGTGGAATCTAATTCTACTTTTCGTCCCTTCAAGGGCATTGTCCTTGAAGATAATAATTGGCAAGTAAAAGCAGTTCCTCTACTGCTTTCTGAAGAATCTATTCAACTTTCAGGGATCGACAAAAGAGTTCAGCCTCTGTCAGAACAGATTAACTGGACTAATACTGCCTTAAGAGGCATGGCTACCCATACTTTTGTGACCAACGACTATGCCAGAAACACTATTGTCCATTCTGTTAACCAGATCCAAGAAAAGGTCACAGATGTAAAAGACAAAATGGACTCTGCTTTATGTGAAATATCATCCAAATCGAGTGAGTCCTTACAAATTCATGAAGAACTTATGGAAGGATTGGGACAAGCTTTCTCTAATATGGGGAATACATTGACTGAAATTAGACAAGAGGATAGCAACCCTGATAACCCTATCCGTGATCCATTCATCCTTCCAAACCCTTCTATCTAAATACTGTCTCTTGTATATAAGCCTTCTCAGACAATAATCCAAAAAATATTCCCTCACCATTTTCCTCCAGAAGAAGACAAACCAGAATCCTCCTCAAAAGAACATCATTCTCTGGTCACTATCCGAGACCCTGCATATGAAAACCTTCCACATCATACTAGCTAACCATCAGCCCCAGACCTGATAGAGAAAGGAAGATTTCCTGAGTCACAGACATTTTCCGAGGATTGGTTCCAAGAATGGAACATTGACAGTTTGTTTGTTGCCCAAATTAGACAAATGATAGATAGAATGTATGTCTCTTACAAAATTATGTGCATGAAAGGAAAGAAAGAAATAGAGGCATGCAAATCCATCATCCAATGTTTTACAGGCACACTCAACAAATGGTGGGAAGTTATTTCTTCTCCTATCATGACTGCCAAAATGGAAGATGAAGTTATCAGAGATGAACAAGGGGATATTGTCTATCATACTGATGGAAATCCCCATAATAATATGATTGGTGCTCTAACCACTGCAATCCTTGAGCACTGGTGTGGAACTGAGTCTGAATTAGCTGATAAACATGAGCTAATTCTCATGAACATTAAATGCAGGAAGATGTATGAATATGAAGAATTCCATAAAGACTGGACCCAAAGAATATTTGAAGTCCAGGACAGTCAAAATCTTTCATGGAAACAAGTTTATTTGGCTGCAATTCCAAGTAAATTTGTGGAATATTTGAAAATGCAGGAAGTATTCAAACTTCCTTATGAAATTTACACATGGGGGGAAATCTATTCTTTAATTACTAAAGCTTTAATTGGACTATGTGTAAATATGAAAGTCCAAAATTCTATCTCCAAGCTATCCTATCTTCCAGACCAAAAATCTATCTATGAAAAGTATGGCATGTACATCACAGATCCTGTTAGAAAGAAAAAGAAAAAGAAAAAAGGGTTTCAGGAAGAAAAAAGGAGAAAGCCTAAGTATAAATATAAATACAGGCCTAGAACCCACTATTATGAGCCTGAGGACATAAAACTGAAAACCCATACTCATTAGGCCAAACAATAGATCAAATGCTAGATATGTGGGAAATCTAGACATATGGCACATAATTGTCGAGAAAACTTAGCCTCTAGAAAATCAAAGGGAAAATTTTCAGAACAAAGAGCTAAAGAGGCTCAAGAAAAGAAACAAGTGTCTCTAAGGACACATTGTAACTGATGTGGAGTCAATGATCATGAGACTAACCAGTGTCCCTATCACCGTTTCAAAAGAGAAGAAGTTCATCTTCTTCAAGAGGGATGTTGTTGAGATTCTGATAGTTCTACTGAGATCAATTATAACTCAGAAGAAGAAATATTGATCAACCAAGATTGCAATTGAAGAAATCCAAATTTTTGTTCTTTCCAAAGTAATATAGATAGTTCTGAATCTGAATGAGAACCAGAGATCAAAAATAAAATAAAAGTCTGTATGTTTCACAACACAGGAGATCAAGGTGCAGAAATGTTGGCTCAGATCAAAGCCCTGCTCGAGGGAGAAATGAAAAACTCACTTCTTGATACTTTTGTAAAAATTGTTAAAACTGAACAAGGGAGGAAGACTACTGGATCCTATAAGAGAGAACCTTTGTTCATTGATGCCTCTTATGACAAAAATATTAATACTTTTATAAAATTCAACAGAGAGGCAAAATTGAAAAATACTTATGTGACTGATCTAGCCAAGGAAGTACTTCTCTTAAAGAAAGAAGTATTGGAGTTAAAAGAAAAAATCAGAAAAATGGATGAAGAAGTTTAATATAGCTTCAAAATTGATTCATGGGCTAGACAAGAAATTAGAGAAATAAAAGAGATTTGATTCAATCCCTCGTCCATTAGAGGACGCTCCTTTTGAGAGTCCTAAGTCAACAGTTCAAGGGCAGACAAATACTCAGATGCAAGGGCTAATAACCATGAAAACTATGCCTATCAAATTCCAAAAATATCAGGTAAGAATCAAGTTAGAAATAAATGGAGAAATCTTTAAGCTAAATGCACTATTAGACACTGGTTTAGATATGAACTTAGTGCATAAAGACTTGATTCCTGCAAAGTATTGGCTTCCTAGTAATTACTGTGCTATCGGACTAGGAAATGTAAACACTCATATGAATTTTGAGATTGCTAAAGGCATCGTGTTGTTTGATGAATACGCCTTAGGAATGAACTACTTGATAATTGAGCTACCAGTAGAATGTATTCTTGGAACACCATTTTTATCTATTGTAGAACCACATGGTTCTTATCAAAATTCTTTTGGTGAACCAGGTTATTTTATTACTTTACCCAGTATAAATGGTCATCCGCCCAAAAGAAAAGAATTACCATTCATTTCTAAATCACATGCCCAAATTGCCTATTGTTCCAAAAGCATGGTGATTATCAACACTTGGGATGACTACAAAAATGCTCCATTAACACACTATCTAGATGACAATACAGAGTGGGAAGCATACAAAGAAAAATGGGTACCAGATTGGCAGCTAAGGTGCTCAAAAGGAATAGAGTTTGGATTGCCAGGATTTTCAAGAAATACCAGTATCCATGTAATTCCTCCACAACATATAATTGGGCAGATGCATCATGCATCTACAGTTGCTAGTCGACAGAAACTGGTAGAAATGGGAGATCTTAGCCGAATAAGATCTGGAAATAGAGAATGGTTCTGCCAACAAACCCAGACTTGCAACAAACTCCAGCCTGGAACTTCTTCCAGATCAATAGAATGAGGACATTACAGTCATGGCCGAATCAAGATCCACATGCAAGATTGTTTGAAATTAATTATTTCCAATACAAATCTATGTGGTATAATGTATGCTTATGGACAGATCGGTACAGATATTACTATTCTATGATTAAATTTTATGTGCCTTTTGTTACATTTCCTGAACCTGATTGGCTATCAGACTCGTGGAAGAAGTTTGGACTAAATCCTAGCGGCATTCATCCTAATGTATCGGAAACTGCCAGAATGTTTTTATTTCCAAATAGGAGATTCCAAACTGTACATAATCTTTATTCCGAAGATGAATACAAAATTCTCTTCATTAGAGAAAGACATCCCTGGGTTATTAGAACAAGATATGTTCTGCAACAAGATGAGGACAGTGACGAGGATCCAGAATTTTACAGAGAAGTGTATACTCAACACTGGGACCCTTATCGATTTCGTCACTTCCATGATCATCCAGTGGAATAATGATCAAATTGTCTTACTGTCAGACAAATGATGACAGTCGGTTTCTATGGGTTGACGTGACCAACCTTCACAGTGTAATCACATGAATTCATGTCTAAATGGTCAACAATGGTGCCATTCGGGTTTAGTGGGTTACCGTAATCAACATCCACTGTGTAACTATTGTCCTTTTGTAATAATGAGCATCTTGGAAACTCGGAGCACTTCTCGGACTTTTGGCGTGGTTTGACCCGCATTTCCAAGATTCTCTCCTTTATGTCATGTTTTGTTTGTCCTCTGATCGGGGAATCTTGTACGACTACCCCGTCAGATTTACTATTCTATTTACTTTCGGTCGATATGAAATAAAGCTTATGATTTGGTCGGAGATTCTTGCACGAATACATCCGCCAAATCCATAAAGCAAGATCTAGTGGACAACATGGAGGTCCAATAGTCTTTTCGAGTCTCTTCTTTATGATGACTCTTCCTTCACAAATTTGTATAAAGGAAGGATGAGAGCTCATTCTCGAGGAGGAACTTTCATAGAGAGTTTGAGTGTTAGTCTGAGTCCTCTAAGCTTCCCTCCTGTCTGAAGCTTTGTGTCATTCTTTGAGTCTGTAAGTATTGTGAGTTGTGAGCGATAGTCGAGCATCCTGCTCTTGCTCTATGCATCATGCACAAAGTTGTAATACCCTGGCATGATTATGCTATGATTAATATAAAGAAGTCTTCCGCATATGTGTTTATCTCTGAATATTGATTATTGTCTCTGTAACATGCGCTCATTCTGATTCTTGTTTATTTGCGTGCTATTACATCCGGTGTTCCCTGGTACTGCCGAGCCAAAGTTCACTCATCCGGAGATAAGGTTCACTCGTGGTTGGTGTAAAGTGTCTGCCAAGCACTGGTAGTAAGTCCCGCGAAGGCAAGGAGGCCACTATAGGGCAGTGGTAGGTGCAGAGAGGCGCTCGTAACCAACTATAGGGTTCAGATAAGGCCGCAACAGCTTGGTGGAGTCCAAGTGGTGGGGTTTAACAGGTGGATAGAGTAAAGCGGTTAACCCGACGATATTGGTTCTGCCGGAAGTAGCAAGAAACAGAAGTCCAGATGACAGAAGGAGACAACACATGAGACAAGCCGATCGTCAAGCTTCGCTTGTAACCAACTATAGGGTTCAGATAAGGCCGCAACATCTTGGTGGAGTCCAAGTGGTGGGGTTTAATAGGTGGACAGAGTAAAGCGGTTAACCCGACGATATTGGTTCTGCCGAAAGTAGCAAGAAACAGAAGGAGACAACACATGAGACAAGCCGATCGTCAAGCTTCAATCTCTGATAGAGGGAAGCCTCTGACAAGCTGTTCGAAGGTAGCAGCTTACTCACAAGAGTGGAAACCCTGCCTTTAAAGGGCCCGAGACTCTTGTGATTTTATTTTGACTATATATTAAGTTAGTCACACATATGGTAGGTAATTGTTCTTGGTATAAATTTGATTAAAACTCGTTCATATAAATTGAGATTTTAAATAAATGTTTGTGTTCTGTCATTACAGAGCGTACGACAGGGCAGCTATCAAGTTTCGAGGAGTGGACGCTAATATAAATTTTACTCTCACCGACTATTAAAAAGATCTGGACGAGGTTATAATTTTTTTTAATGATTTTCAAACCATTGTTATATGTGCTATTATTTTCACTATATATTAAGTTAGTCAGACGCATGGTAGGTAGTTGTTCTTAAATTTGATTGAAAATCGATAATGTTTTATCGATATAAACAATTTTACCTTGGACTTTCCCAATTTATCTAAGACACCAAATTCATTAAAGTCTTTTACACAATGAAATAAGCATTCATTAAACAAACCTTTCTACGCATTCATTATATAATATAAGCCCGTTTTAAATGAGTTCATGTGAGCCCATTTAAAAACTGTGCATTCATAAACAGTTTTTATGAATAGATCTTCACTTATTTATATATTGGAAAAATTTATAAATATAGACTTAAAAAAAAAACGTTTGAATTCATGAATTTGATCATGGTGAACGCAGTGGACTCTATACGACTCTAAACGGGTTTTAAATATTAATCTGGATCATGGTGAACGCTGTGGACTCTATACGACTCTAAATGGTTTTTAAATATTAAACTGGATTAGTCCGAAATAGTTTTTAAATATTAAACTGGATTAGTTCGTTTGAACGCCATGGACTAAAAAAGAAACGTTTGAATACTAACATGAATTCATTTAATGAAGAATATTTAAAAACCGTGCTTTCATTATTTTTAAGCCTTATTTATAAACTGTGGATTCATTATTTATAAACCGTGCATTCATTATTTAATGTGAGCCCGTTTTAAATTAATTCATGTGAGCCCATTTAAAAGCCATGCATTCATTATTTAATAAACCATGCATTCATAAACGGTTTTTATGAATACATCTTTACTATTTGCAAAATTTATAAATATAGACTTAAAAAAAAACCATTTGAATTCATGAATTTGATCATGGTGAACGTCGTGGACTCTATATGACTCTAAACAGTTTTTAAATATTAAACTGGATCATGGTGAACGTCGTGGACTCTATATGACTCTAAACGGTTTTTAAATACTAAACTCGATCAGTCCATTTGAAGGCCGTGGACTAAAAAAAACCGTTTGAATACTAACATGAATTCATTTAAAGAAGAATACTTAAAAACCGTGCATTCATTATTTTTAAGCCTTATTTATAAACCGTGCATTCATTATTTAATGTGAGCCCGTTTTAAATGAATTCGAAGATGTATGTTTTATATATTGAATAATGCTTATCATAAAAATTATTTTAGCTTTTAAAATCATAAAAGAGTAAAGTCATAATAAACTATTGAATAATGCTTATCATAATAAGTATTTTAGCTTTTAAAATGAACGGTACACTTTGTATATTAAATTAATATAATAAAATATTAATAAATTACTATGTTTTATATATTTTCAATTTAGAATTTATTTATTTTTTAATATATTATTTCATATTAAATTTAATTAATTTAATTAATTTATTTTATTAATCTATATTGGGTTTTGATTAATTTTTTAAGATTAATTTTAATTTGAATTAATATATAATTTTTTGAGTATGCTAATCTTTACAAAAAAAATTACTATTTTGAGTATGCTAATCTTTAGAAATTGTTTTAGGGTTTTAGCTATTGCAAATAATTCAAAAAACCCAATTGTCACTAATTTTAACCATTCTAAATTTCTAAAAAACCCATCACACTTATAAATTTATCTTAATTAGAAGGATAACTCTAATATAATGAAAAAAATTCAAATAAGATACAAAGCAGAAAATTAATGAATTGGAAGAAAAGTATTACTTGGATTATTATTGTATATATGTTCACTGTAAATATGATAAATATAACAACGCCTACAAAAAATTGTTTAACCCTCATTTTCCTTTCGGAGATGCATATTTTTTGGGTGTTAAGCCCTCATCTTCATTGAAATTATTAGAATTGTTATTTGATTTATTAAAATTATATTCACTTGATTCGTGGAAGTTATATTCAGAAGTGGGTGATTTATATTCACTTCTTGCCTAAAATTTATATTAAAATTAAATCTTTCATGCCTAGAAGTGGTTGATTTATTTTACAAGTTTTTTGTTTTAGATTTCATTCTATAAAAGTTATATTCACTTTACTCGTATTTTTTCAGTGTTAGGAAACTTCTTCACATCGTTATGGATCCAACCATATGGAGTTGTTTTACATTCCAGATTTTGGAGCTAATATTTTATTGGCTTCCTTTTTCAGTGTTCACAAGATTTAAAACCATTTGTAAACACTCGAATGTTATTCTACAAACCCTTTCATTCCTCGCACATTGTCATCGACTTTCCTCCAATGAATTTGGTTTTCTAATTCCTTTCCTCTATGGTGAGGAAGGTTACTTCGTAGGAGGATACCTTCATCAAATTGGTCGGGTTTGTCATTTTCATGTGCCATTTATAGATTCCACCTACACAATTGAATGCACAGTTCGATCCATGATTTTGTTATCTTTACCAACAAGATGATCCCTTACAAAGAATTATTTTGTGATGAATCCATTTATGAATTCATTTAAAAACATAGGTTCTATATGGGTTGGAGACTCGGGTTTCTTTACACTCTTGGAAAATGTCAGTGCCAGAAAATATGAATGGGTTGTTTACAAACATATTTGGAAGAACATGCAATCAATGTATTTCATTTGCAGTAGCCTTCACAGGGTGTGGAGGAGTACAAACATTCATTATGGTGGCACTATACCTCCAAAAGAGGTAGTGGTCTATAAAAGTAAAATTTATTGGCTGTATTTCGACAAAGATTATGAAGACTACCCTCACTATGGGTACACTATATATTCGATGGATGTTTTAAATAATCAGTGGGGTTTTTATTTCATTCCAATAATAGACATACGATGTATGTCATTGGAATTATAAAATAACCAACTTATATGCCTCATCAATGATGGTTCCACCTCAGTTTGGTCTACTGAAGAAGTGGATAATTTTATATTTGGTCAACCATCTATTGAATGAAGTTTGGAGTGTTTTGAGGATGACTAGGGATTCAAATGGAATTTGTTGCAACACCTTTCAATAGACATAAATATAAAATGTCCTGGATATCTTCCATTTCGAACAGTGGACGGGATAGTGCTGATGTGAAATAATAATGAAGTTCCACTCATGTTCTATGATTTGATCACCGGCTCGTGTGTCCCAACAAATATCACAAATGTATCCATGCTACAAAACTTTGGGTTGAGATTTCCATTTCAGGACTAGTGCATATGATCTGATTGAAAATGGAAATGTTTTCCCACTACTTCCAAACATGGATTATGTTGATGACATTCCACCATTGGGAACATATTTGTTGGCTTAGTCTACTTTTCCTTATAATAAATAATTGATAATATTATCAAACATGTTGTACTTGTCCTACAAATATTGATATTCCTTTATAGATTTTCATATTTTTGACATTCATATTTCACCATTCAGATTATAGTTTATATTTTACTTGTTTTAGAAATATTCATATTCCATTATCAATTGTGATAATTTTCACCTTCATATCATTGTCATTGGGATTGATATACATATTTCACGATTTTACCCAACTTTTTTATAACTGCAATTGTATATATAGTTCCTATTGACATTTGTTTATGTTTCATAATTATGTTTAATAATTAATAATTATTCATTTTATCCTATTGTATAAATGTTTACTGAAGGCACAAGATATGCCAAGCTAATCATGATGTATTTTTTCCTTTTGTAGAAATGTCTACTGAAGGCACAAGTAAACATATTACAAAATGAACTCGTTCTCCGACAACATGTGAGAGGAGAAATGAACTTCGTCGTTTACGGTATCAAGAAAACAAATATGCAATAAATGAATGCAAAAAATCTTTGTATCGGACAAGAACCACTCGAAATAATATTGAAAATGATTTTCTCGATAGTCGTAAGTATCAAAGTTTATGCTATCGTGCGAACAACAATACCTCTTGATGTTTATTTCCCACAATATTTGCATACTCTAGATATTTCTTATGTTCCACAATCTCATAACAATGTTGTCTTCATTGCGGAAACTTCTCATATTCCAAAAGATGATCATGTTCAAAACCTAGATTCAAATGACAACCCTCAATCTTCTACAAATGGAACTCCTAGATTGCAGCATGAAGGAGGGATGGAAAACCTTCATGGTAGAGTTCTTGAAGACATTCAAAATTTAGGGCCATCTGAATTTGTAGGTGATAGTAATTTTTTTGCCAATTTGGTTGATAATTTGCAACATTTACATGTTATTGTTGGATCTGTGTGTCCTCTCCCAAATTTCCGAGCAAATATCCATCCACCAACAAAATCAATTAGAACTATTTCACTTGGAACAACTAAGGTATTCCAGTGCCATAATTCTTTGTCAAATTTCTTCAACAACATCCATTATATACATTACTAAAATTAGTAAATTAACATTTTATTTTCTCCTTATTTGCAACACACTAACCATTCCAATAGAGGTATAAAACTCAATGACTAATATATTCCAGAAACACATGTTTAAACTCAAGGGGAGCCTTCTCATAACCTTGGTGCAGGTCAACCGAGACCATCTTATTTGCAATATAATGTAAATGTTAATCATCTGGATTCCTTTTTCTTATTTTCCCTTCTCTTGTAAGTTAGTAAGTTGGAAATTATTTTTTTTATATCTTTTTTTTACTAGGACACCATTCAATGCAATCAAAATAGAGATATGCACTCTACAAATTCAAGGGAAATAAATGTTGGAAGCAATGCAATGATTCCTCTTGGACCAAATTCGGGTAGGGCCTCTGTCATTGGTCTTAAACATGCTCTATTGTCTAGAGTTCATATCCATCAAGTGAATCAAGCTTCTTTCCATCAATTTCATACCACCATGATTGAAGTTCATAAAATATTTTGAGCTAATATTGATAGCCGGTCCATTGTGCAAATGTGACATGTTTGTCGTGAATCTTATCCTGGAATCTAAGTTTTGAGAGGGTCTGAAGGTTCTATGTGCAAAAGGTACAAATATGAGTGAGGTTCCCATCGTTTCTCTCGTTGGAATAACATGGATCCAGGTGACCAACCTCATGTTCTAAATGTTCTTACCCAAGTTGAAGAGATGCTAATAGCAAGGGTTAATCCAATACTACAAGTGACACATGCTTTTGGTGGGGAATATAAATATAGTGGTCACACAATTAGCTTTCCACAAGATATTTCCACGATTGCAAGAAACCTTCCACGTTGTGTTGAATATCTTGGCACCCTCATTGTTAGGAGATGTGGTGTACAATCTAAACATTACAAATGCTATGTAAAGAGATCACAACTTTTGGATGCATTGCGTTACCAAATTCAAATGAATAAATATTACAGGGATGTTCAAATCGACATGGATTGACTTGCTTCTCTCCCTGAAAGGCCAACAGATGTGTCAAGTAGGCTTAAATTTGTCGATTGTGATATTTAATAAACAAAGAGTAATGTTGTTGACAATCAAGAGCTCGCTCCTGATCGTTTGCATGCTCATCCTTCATCTTTTGTTTCCTGACTACACAATGAAGGAAGAGAAATGAAAGAAATAAGAACATTCACTCAAAATGAAAATTCCACACATGTTGAACGATTGGACTGACCAGACATTTGTTTGTATCCCATCAATGAATATAATATAGAAGGGTTATTGGACATGGCTTTCCCCACATTATTCCCCACTGGTGAGGTTGATTGGTTTCATCCTCATATTTGTAATATTCAACTGCATGAATATAGATTACATCTTCTCAGATTCTTTGATCAGAGATTTGGAAGCCATCCAAGTTTTCAGTATTTCTTATTGAACATGATTATGCTCCATCATAGCCAAGAAACTGCAACAAAATTTTTAAAGAAGAATATACATGACAACTCACCAGGAACAATTCTAGACTTGCAACAATAACTCATTGATTTACCTGACAATAAGTTGGTTGAAAATATTATGCGTTTTGGTTCTACTCTTAGAAGTACAAGGGCCTATTGGAAAAAGTGTCATGTTGAACTCATTGACATGATTAATCAGTTGGGTTGTCCAACATTATTTTTTACTATGAGTGGAGCTAACAAAAAGTGGCTTGACTTACACAATGTCATGCCCAAAAATGCACATTCCTGTCGTTTAAATGAACATCGTAGAAAAATTGAAAATGTCATCCAGTACCCGCATCTTGTTTCCATGTATATGCATCAAATATTTCAAATATTAGAGGAAGAAGTCATAAAAAACTATCTTAAAGCTAAACACATTTAGTACAAGTTTGTTTTGATGGATTTCTAGTTTTTTGTTTACCTTCACATTCCTCTTGTACTCTTCTATATGTGTATACTAACTTTATATAATATATATACTTTTTTTTAGGTATGAGTGGCAACATAGAGGTTCATCCCACATACATGGCTACTTTTGGTTGGAAGGTGCCCCGAACATGGACACATTGGATTGGTCAAACCCTTCTAATGTGCACGCTACAAAGACATTCTTTGATAAATATGTAACAACATGGAATCCACGTGATATTAATCGACGAAACATAATGGTTCCTCGAAGATTAAATGATGATCCATGCCTATTAAATAGTGAAAAAAATCTCTCTTCTAATCCTCAAGATGATTATGAGCATTTGTTAAATCGTGTTCAAAGACATACAAAGTGCACTGTAGATTATTTTTTGCGAAAAAAAGGGTCTATTCTCCAATGTCAATACAATGCTCCATGAGAGGTTCACAATGATTCAATATTGTTCATAGATGAGAAAGGGAAAAATAAATACGATCCTGCACAGAATGATGATAGGCTAAATGTTCATAGTGTTGATCTTCTTACAATGTGGTGTGCTGATGTTGATTGCTAGCCTTTGGTTTCTCGACATGTTGTCTTGAAAAATATTGCAAAGTATGCTTCCAAGGCATATAATAGATCAAAAAGTTACCAAGATATGTTGACAATAATTTCCAATGGAAGCGACTTAGAAGCTTCTATATTGTGTGCATATAGAAGGTTCCTTGCAGAAACCCTTGTTGATCGTGACATTGGTGCACAAGAAACTTGTCATATGTTATCGAAACTACCTTTTGTTATTTGCAGTAGGAAATTATTTTCCTTAAATGTTGGTAGAAAGGTTTTCAATAATGTATCAAATGATCCCCATCAATTTTCATCTCCATATAGTTTTCTTCAAATATATCAAAATCAACCTTCATTTCTTGATCATTTGTCTATGATAGAAATAGAAAGATCTTGGACCTTTGATGGAAAATGTAAAAAAGAACCATGTAAACATAGATATGTTCATGCCATTGTTCAAGTTTGGCCACATTTTTATTCTATTCCGAGTGAGGATTTTGATGAATTTGAGACTTTCTGTTGGACTGAGTTACTTTTGTACAAACCATTTTGTAATATTCCCATTGATATTGGCATCTCCAGTAAAACAATGATTGAAAATTGGTGGAATTTCTGATATCGAGCATGGCATGTTGATCGTTCCCCTATAACTTATGATAGTATTGAAGAATATGAATATTCCCATGAACAAGAAACCATTTTTGAAGACGATTTTAAAGAATGGAAAGTTTTGTCTCACTTGATACTGCTGATTAAGGTTGGTTGTCATTGATGTCAACCCTTGAAGAAAGTCCCGTAGCACAAAGGTTTGGGTAATTGACCCAATGTTGTTTGATGTAAATATGACTCATTATTGTTTTGTCATGGTTTATAAGAAGTAAATATGGATGAACTCCAAAGTGCTCCCCTTATGGTGAAATCCCTCATGGGAAGACACTTTGTGGAGTAAGAGAACCCTGGCTTAATTGTGGAATAATGAGATGAAGGAAAGTGAATTTGTCATGGAAAATATCCTAGATGGATAGTTATTTTCATGTCATTTCCGGTGGTATGTGGAACGTCACATAATTCCTCATGGTTAGAGAGTTATGGCCATAAGAAGTTGGAGACCCCAGGTTTGGGTAATGGACCCAAGTTTGTTTGATGGGTAATGGTATGCGTTATGATATATTTTAAGATAATACTATTCTATATGGATAGTACATGTCATGTCATTTCTAGTGGTATGTAGAACGTCACATAACTCCTCACGGTTTGAGAGTTATGGACTTACAAAGTTGGAGGACCCTCATATGTCATCTAGAAGCCCCAAAAGGTCAAAGTAGTCAAAGTGGTTTAAGAGATTTTAAAAGGTAAATAATAAAGTGAAGTGATGAGTGTATTATAATTCAATGTGAATACAAAATAAATTATTTCAATAATAAATTTAATGGAGAAACTAGAAGTGGACCCAACCCTAAAATAAGGAAAGTGGGCCAAGTGACCTAGAAGATGTTTTAAAGGAAGCTACTTGGAGAGTATAAATAAGAGGAAAGGCTCTCTCATTTGAATCACACTTGAGCATATTGAATATATATATGTGTCTGAGGTAACCAAGGATATCTAACTGGAATTCTGAGTGAAGGTGAAGAAAAGAAGGCTAAAATGCAAGGAAGGATAAATTCTTTTGATGGTGCTTTCAAAGGTATGTTATTTACAGGTCATCTCGCCATTTTCTCTATAACATTTTTTCTATAATGATTCAGACCGTGAAATTACTATGAAAATGAGAAAACATATCCAAGTATCTGTGGTAAACAATTCATCTTGTGGGTCTTTGTATTTTGGGAGCTACACTCCGTGGAAAATAGGGTTTGTGTTGAGTCCTAAAACTAGTCAAAATGAGGTGTTTCGGGTAAAAACATCATAACTTCTTCATAACAAATACAAATTCAATGAGACCAAATGTGTTGGTTAGGGTACAGTCTGTAGTATTCTTTGTAATAGTGTCAAATCAATTTATCAAATATTTTCTGTGGGGCATGCTCTACAAGGTCTCTCTCTAGAATAAGCCAGAATTCACCAAGGTATGCCATTTTTTTCTATAACTCATTTTCTGAGAGGTTCCAAGTAGTGAAACTTGGAGGAATTTCATAAAAAACACTGAAGAACATTGTGTATCAGTTTCATATCTTTATACATTGCAAGTTCAAAGTTATGATTACTTCAATTTAGGGTTGTTGACTAATCCAAAACTAGGCATGTGAGACTAAAGAAAGGTTTGATTAAAATGCTAGTCTCTTATTTTTAAAGTTAAGGAAGGTTTGCAAGAATGTGATCATATACACCAGGTCTACTATAGAGCTACATGTTGGATTACTGAGAGGGGGGGTAAATCAGTAATAATGTAATTATAATCCTTTTTCTTCAAATGTTATATCAATGTAGAATTATTATCCAATAATGAGCAGTAATAAATAAACAATCACACACATGCACAGTACACCAGTGTTTTACGTGGAAACCCAAATCAGGAGAAAACCACAGAATGCTTTTTCTTATATGTCTTGAAGAATTACATTCATTGGAAGCACCAACTTCCTTTGTTTTCCAGCTGCAACTGGAAGGAGGCTCCAACCCCCTAGTTTCTCAGGCTACAACCTGAGAGAAGATCCAACTCCCCAATTCTATGGCTACAACCAGAAGGAGGCTACAACCCCCTATGATCTCTGGCTACAACCGGAAGGTGGCTGCAACCACCTGTCCTTGCCCGGTCCTGCCACCCTGAAGTAGAAGTAGAATGATGGAACCACTGTCACACTATTACTGTGAGATATATCACTGTAAACCTGTACCAATAAATCTGAACCATGCATCAACCTGTAATCAACCTGTACCAATAAATCTGAACCATGCATCAACCATGCATCAACCTGAAATCAACCTGTACCATAAACAAGTGCATCAACCATGCACCAACCTGTAATCAACCTATACCATAAACAAGTGCATCAACCATGCACCAACCTGTAATCAACCTGTACCATAAACAAGTGCATCCAACCATGTACCAAGTATGT
>ML777569.1:884025-895609 GCA_009831015.1 Picea engelmannii | reverse complement strand
AATAATGAGTCATATTTACATCAAACACTATTGGTTCCATTACCCAAAACTTTGTGCTATGGGTCTTTCTTCAAGAGTTGACATCAATGACAACCAACCTTAATCAACACTACAAATCAGATTTGGATGATGAAATTGATGAGGGATTTTGGTTATGGTACATGTTGAGTACATGGTTGAGACAAGTAGTTGATGATTTGGTGCACATACATGAGGTGTATAGTTGATGATGTTGGTACATAGTGATGATTCATAGTTGATGAGTAGTTGACACATGATTGGTACATACTTGGTACATGGTTGGATGCACTTGTTTATGGTACAGGTTGATTACAAGTTGGTGCATAGTTGATGCACTTGTTTATGGTACAGGTTGAGGTACAGGTTGATGCATGGTTCAGATTTATTGGTACATGTTTACAGCAATATATCTCACAGTGATAGTGTGACAGTGGTTCCATCATTCTACTTCTACTTCAGGGTGGCAGGACGGGGCAAGGATAGGTGGTTGTAGCCACATTCCGGTTGTAGCCGGAGAACAATGGGGGTTGTAGCTTCCTTTTGGTTGTAGCCAGAGAATTGGGGAGTTGAATCTTACCTCAGGTTGTAGCCTGAGAAACTAGGGGGTTGGAGTCTCCTTCCAGTTGCAACTGGAAAACAAAGGAATTTGGTGCTTCCAATGAATGTAATTCTTCAAGACATATAAGAAAAATCATTCCATGGTTTTCTCCCGATTTGGGTTTCCACGTAAAACACTGGTGTACTGTGTATGTGTGTGATTGTTTATTTCTTACTGCTCATTATTGGATATTAATTCTACATTGATATAACATTTGAAGAAAAAGGATTATAATTACGCTATTACTGATTCACCCCCCCTCTCAGTAATCCAACAATTGGTATCAGAGCAGGTTCCTTCGGAAATCAGTTTAAAACTGAAAGGTAGATCATGGAGAGTACCAACTCATATAAAAACAAAATACCACAGTTTGATGGACAAAAGTATGCTTTTTGGAGCATAAGGATGAAGACATGTATAGAGGCACAGAGATTTCAAGTTTGTTAATCAATTGTAGATAGATACACAGCACCAACAGTTCCACCAACAAATGACAAAGCAGTGAAACTCGGTGAGAATAATTCCAAAGCCATAAATGCACTTTTGAATGGTCTCAGTGATACGGTATTCACCAAATTTTCACATTGTAAATCTACTAAAGAGATTTGGGACAAGCTTCGAAATATTTATGAAGGAGATTCAAAAGTCAAAGCAGCAAAGCTTCAAACTTATAGAGGTCAGTTTGAACAACTAAAAATGAAAGAAGATGAAGATATCACAGCCTACTTCCTATGAGTCAATGAAACAGTGAATGAAATCATAGGATTGGGAGAAGAAATCGAAGAATCTATAATTGTTCAAAAGGTACTAAGATCTCTTCCTATTAAATTCAACCCTAAGATATCATCACTAGAAGAAAGATCGGATCTAAACTCAATAAGCATGGATGAATTGCATGGAATCTTCACAGCATATGAGATGAGAACTGAACAGGAAAATCCATATGTAAAAGAAGCACCCTTCAAAGCATCCAAAATATCAAAGAAAAAGAAAAAGGAACAAGAAGAATATAGCAGCAACAACGATGTCTCAGAAGATGATGAAGAACTGGCCAACTTCGTCAAAAGACTGAACAAGTGAACCAACGGTAAGTGCAGAGGTAAGCTTCCTTTAATTTTTTTTAATTGTGATGGTATTGGACCTTTTGCTAACAAATTTCCTCATAAGAAAAAGAGAAATGATGAAGGTTACTCAAAAGGAAGACAAACATATAAAGGTAAAAGAACTACAAAGAAAGTTTTCAAGAAAAACTTTTGCACCAAAGAAGACATCTCATCATCAGATGAAGATGAAGTCAATGATAGTGAAGCAGGGAGAGTTCTATTCATGGCAGTAGAAGACTCTGATAAAGAAGACTCCGAAGAAGAATATGAAGAAGCATATGAAGAAGAAATTGAAGAGGCAGAAGTTGACTTGTGAGAATAATTAACGAGTGTCATAGAAGTTATCAGAAGAGAAAAGAAGAAAAACAAGAAACTACAAACATAACTAGATAAGAAAAAAGATACTCAACAATTAGAACAAATGATCACAAAATTGAAGGTTCAAATAGAAGAAGATAAAAGAATTGAAGAAGCACTCAAAGAATAGCTAGAAGGAAAGGACAAGATCATTGGAAACCTGGAAGCAAAGATTGTCACACTAAGAAAGGATATTCAAAAGAAAAATATATAGCTCAAAAGTTTTGGATGACATCATTAGTAGTCAAAAATATTATCTTGACAAGTCTAGACTTGGATATAATCAGACAGAAAAGGGATCAAGATCCAAAACAACAGAGAAAGAAACAAATCCAAAAAGTTATGCAGAAATAATCATAGGGGATAAAAAGATATACAAGGAAGATTACATGGACACTCCTCCACCGAGAAGATTCAGATTTCATAATCAACAACAAATAGACAGGCCTCAAGAAGAAGAAGGATTCATAAGAGCACCTCCTTGCATAAGATCTTCAACTACCAGGTATCAAACTAAGTTTTTTGGTTTATTTTATGCATGTAATAATTTTGGACATAAAGATGTCAATTGCAGAGCTAACAATAGGAACAATAACTACTTTGAGAGCCATACACAAAGGGGTTATTCAAGAAGACCTAGTGAAACACAGAGAAGAAGTTACTACAGGTTTGAATCTTTGAGCACTGAACTGGAATGTTACAAATGTAACGATTTTGGACACATGGTCAAAAATTTCATAATGACAGTCCCTCCTAAAGAACCTCAACAGAGTCACAAACAAGAACCTCAGAAAATGACATGGATAAGAAAGCAAGATCAGTATAGCAATGAAGAATGCACAGTCGCTCTATAAGCTAAACAGAAAAAACATGGTTGGTACGTTGACAGTGGATGTTCAAAACACATGACAGGTGATAGAGACAAGTTTCTTACATTACAAAAGGAAAGAGATGGATCAGTCTCCTTTGGAAATGATGATTCATCCAAAATCATTGGAAAAGACACTGTCTGAATTGGGAACAAGAATGAAAAGGCAGAAAATGTTCTACTAGTAGAAGATATGAAACATAATATTTTAAGTTTGAGTCAAATGTGTGACCAAGGTCATAAAGTTACTTTCGATTCACAAAAGTGTGAGATAAGAAAATAAGGTTCAGGGAAATTGGTCGCTATAGCTGCAAGAACTTCAAGCAACATATATGTGTTAAGCGAAATTGGAAATGAAAAGTGTTGTCTAGGAAAGGAAGATGAAAGTTGGCTATGGCACAGAAGAATGGGTCACATGCATTTTTATAACCTTATCAAAGTCAACAAAAGAGAAGAAGTCAAAGAAATGCCTCAGATCATGGAACCAACCAACACTTTTTGCAAGCATTTCCAACAAGGAAAGCAAACAAAGACCAGGTTCAAATCAAAAGAATATTCAACAACAAAACCACTTGAAATTGTGCATACTGATATAGTTGGACCAACTACAACAAAAGACTTAAAAGGTGAGAGATACTTTATGTTATTAGTTTATGATTATACAAGAATGACTACAGTTTGCTTTCTCAAGAACAAATCAGAAGCTTTTGAAAATTTCAAGATCTACAAGGAAATGGTTGAAAATGAGATGGATTCAAGAATCAAATGCTTAAGATCAAATAATGGAGGATAATTCACCTCAAAGGAACTTATGGAATACTGCAACAATCATGGAATAAAAAGGAAATTCTCTGTCGCTAGGACACCTCAACAAAATGGAGTTGTTGAAAGAAAGAATATGACAGTACACAAAATGGATCGAATAATGATAATGGATTCAAAGTTGGCAGATATGTTTTGGACACAGGCAGTTCATACAACAGTTCACATTCAAAATAGAGTAATGCTCAGAAACAACACTGATAAAACTCCCTACGAGCTATGGAAAGGAAGACCAACAAATGTGAAGCACTTCAGAGTTTTTGGAAGCAAATGCTACATCAAAAGAGAAGATGACAGAATGGGAAAGTTTGAATCTCGTGTGGACAAAAGAAAACTTGTTGGTTACTCAAGTACAAGGAAAGCATACAAATGTTACAATCTAAGATTAAATAAAGTTGTGGAAAGCATCAACGTAACAATTGTTGAAATAGGTAGACTAGAATCAAAGAAAGAATAAAACAAATCAATGGAACAACTTTTTGAAGAAGAAGATGAAAAAAAAGAAGAAGAGGAAGATGAAGATGAAGAGAATCTGACAAAAATAGAAGAGCAAGTTCAACAAGTATCTCCAAAGACACCTAGCAAACGAGTACATAAGAATCATCCTTCAGATCAAATTATTGGAAACAAAGATGCAGGAGTTGAGACTAGAAGAAAAATCCATTCACCAGAACAAACACACCAAGCACTCTTATCTACAATTGAACCAAACTGTTTTGAAGAAGCCAACAAGGACGAATTTTGGAATAAGGCCATGGATGAATAATTGGATCAAATAGAGAAAAATGACACTTGGGAATTGTTTCCAAGACCAAAGAATAAGAATGTGATCGACACAAAATGGGTTTTCAGGAATAAATTGAATGAAGATGGATAGGTTACAAGGAACAAAACTAGATTGGTATGTAAAGGATATGCACAGATTGAAGGAATCAACTTTGAAGAGACATTTTCCCCAGTTGCCAGAATGGAAGCAATTCGTTTGCTTTTATCTTATGCATGCTCCAAAAATGTTAAAGTATATCAGATGGACGTAAAATCATCTTTTCTGAATGGGGAACTTGAAGAAGAAGTCTACATTGAACAAGCAGAAGGATTTCAGTTGTCGGAGAGCACAAATTATGTGTGTAAATTAAAGAAGGCCTTGTATGGTCTAAAATAGGCTCCTAGAGCATGGTACTCCAGAATGGATAAGTATTTGAAGCAGGCCGGGTTCAGAAAAGGAAGTGCAGACAACAACCTATACATCAAGGTAAGTCAAGGCAATATTTTATTAATTGAATTTTATGTTGATGATATTATTTTTGGTAGTGATGATGACAGGCTAAGCCAGAAATTTGCAAAAGACATGCAGAATGAATTTGAAATGTCATTACTTGGACAACTATCCTTCTTTCTGGGACTTCAGATACGTCAAAGCAACCAAGGAATTTTTATTTCTCAAACCAAGTATATCAGAGAAATGCTAAAGAGGTTCAGAATGGAAGATTGCAAACCAATTATCACTCCCATGCAAACGAGTTGTAAGTTGAGCAAAGATGATGATTCAAAGTCTACAGATCAGAGGCAATATAGGTCAATGATTGGCAGCCTATTATATGTGACAGGATCTATACTAGATGTAATGCAGGCAGTTGGACAAGTGACACGATTTCAAGCAACACCAAAGGAATCACATGTATTAGTAGTAAAGATGATCTTCAGATATCTCAAAGGAACAAAAGAGTTTGGATTATGGTATCCAAAATGAAAATATCTATCACTTATTGCCTACACAGATGCATATTGGGCAGGTTGTATTGATGACCAACGAAGCACCAGTGGAGCAACGTTCTACTTAGGTGAGTGTTTGGTATCATGGCTAAGCAAGAAGCAATCATCGGTATCTCTATCTACAACCGAGGCAGAGTATTGTTGAAATAATGTAACTGCGAAGAGCATTCTTATTATTATTGGATTAAATCCCCATTGCAAATTAATCATGTTATTATTATTATTATTATTGTTATTGGATTAATCCTCATTGTGGATTAATCATGTCGGTAATTGTATAAGGACCAAATCGCCTTTTGCGGATTGGTCATCGGACAATTATAAAAGGCAGAACAAGAAGTCGGCCCCAACAATTATTATGGAAGACTCAGAATTAATTAAAGGTGGGCTTACCCACCCAGAGTGAGAGGTCGGACCTGCCAGTTGTGACCTTTCACACGTGCTAGTCTTGTATAAATAAGAGGCTAGCGCCTCACTTCAAACACACAAGTCACTTTCTCATTCTCTTATGAGGCAAGCTGCAATTACCAGTTGGAGAGAGGAGAAGAAGAGTGGCGCATCTCTTGGAGAGGACTATCTGTATTGGTTTGAGTTATCCCTTGAACATTGTATAAGCTATTTATGATAAGGAATTTTTTGTTGGGTTTTCTTTCCCTAGAGGGTTTCCCAGGATAAATGTTGTGTCTCTTGTGAATGTGTATTTCTCAGTGATCTTGTTCTTATGATGCTCTTATCTATTGAAATGAAAAGAACTATAATAATTGCATAAACATTAACATGGTATCAGAGCCAACCTAAAGGAATCATATTTCGCAAGAGGAAAAACGTCATTGTTACTGTACCCAAAAATTAGGGTTCTACAAAAGTGAATCTTTTCATCTCCCTAACCACCTAGAAAGTTGCACCCTCCCCCAAGGATAATTTTGGCACTTAGAGCGCACGTTTTCAATGGCTAGATCTCCTGGAATGTGAAATCCTAGTTTCACAAAGTACCAAAAAACTAGAAAACCAGAGTACCAGAAGTACCAGAAGTACCAGAGTACCAGAAGTACCAGAAAACTAGAAGCACCAGCCCAGAAATCTGCAGATCAAGTTTGAGGGGCTAAAAGTTGGATTTTCGAAATTCCAACTACACCAGCTAACTCACCTCAGCTCAGCGCATCTATCCCCTGGATCAGATTTTCAAAACTCGAAGTTTGAAAAATTAGGGTTTCCTCATAAAACTCTAAGTTGCAGTTGTAGTTGCAGTCTCAGAACCAGTTGCAGTTGCAGTACCAGTTGCAGTTGCAGTTGTAGAACCAGTTGCAATCACCCTTGCAATTTTCTCAAGAGTTGGCAATGATTACCGCTACTACCAGATGGAGCCACTACCTGCAAATGCTATCAGAGGTATGTACTTACATATGTTTAATTGTTAAACCCTAAAGAGGATTTGCAGGAGAAGGGATCTCTTGTCATAGATCCAGAAGGATCTCAAGATCCAACACATTCAAGAGGAATGATGCAACCCAGGTGTGATTATTCTAATATACATCTATTTGTCATGTCATTATCTTAATCAGTGTTTCATGTTGAATCTATGATCAAATTATTAGAAGGATTGAAAGTTGATCATAGAGCTTATCATCTAACCTAACCTTTTGTCAAGATAGTGTATTGTCTTAGCACAAAAGATAGGTTGAAGAAAGCACTCGTCACTTGAGTGAAGGAGACCTGGAAGAAAAGCAAGCACTCATTCTTGAGGACAAGGCTTGAGGTTTGATTAATCAAGATTCAAAGGTACACATGACAAGTTGATGACTATAGTTGAGACAATAGTCTTTGTAAAGTATTATACTTAATAGCATGTGAACATATAGAGGTAAATACTTTTCCTGATACAACTAACACATCCTCAAGAAGAAACCTCGTGTGTTAGCTCCAGGTTGCCATGGAAGAATGCTTGGTCACAACACTATGAGAGTGTTGACCTCATTTCGTATTGTATTCCTTACCTTTAATATTTGCTTCAGATAAATTATAAGTGATAGCTCTAAAGGAGCTACTGTGATGATTGTTCGTGCTATTGCTTTATATTATCAAGAAGGATATTATTCTTTATTGTTGTTTTGTTGACCTTGCTCCAGGTCACATGAGGAAGCTATAGCGAAGGTTGCAGAAGGCAACGTGCTAAATAAGAAATCATAAATGAAGCAATCATCAGTGGAAAAGAAGAAGGTGGTTCACTCAGAAGCTTCCATAACCCACGCTATTGAAGAATCCATGTGAACTCTGGAATATTAGCTCACATCAACTACAAGGCGCTACCATACATATGCAAAGCTATCATAGGTTTACCAGAACTCAAAGGTGACCATGAAGGCATATGCGACGGATGTGCACAAGGGAAGAACGTCAAGAACCCGTTTCCAAAGAGGGACAATAGGGCAGAAGGAGTCCTATAACTCATTCATTTAGATGTATGTTGCCTAATGCCATCATCCTCCAATAATGGGTATGTATACTATGTATCATTCATTAATGATTATTCTTGTAAAAGACCTGGATATATTTGAAGTATTCAACAAGATCAAGGAAATCAAAGCCTTGATAAAAGAACCCTTCTGTAAGGAATATTAAGATACTCAGGTCATATAATGGAGGAAAATATACCTCAAAAGAATTCATGAATATCTGCAAAGATGTTGGGATCAAGATCTCCAACAAAACGGTGTAGAAGAACCATGCTGGAAGTTGTGAAGATCAAGATCTTCCTATGTGCTTATGGGTAGAAGTAGCAATGACAGTTGTTTATGTGTAGAACCGATTGCCCCATAGTGCACTTGGGCTCAAGACACCAGAAGAGTTGTTCACTGGAAAGAAGCTAGAGGTAAGCCATCTCAAAATATTTGGCTGTCTAGTGTTTATTCATATACTGAAAGAGAAAAGAAATAAGCTGGAACCCTTCAGGAAAGAAGGGAATATTTGTGGGGTCTCCAAGGCCTTCATAATCTACATACTAGGTCACCGCCACATTGAGATCATCAGGGACGTGACCATTGATGAAGAAGCAACACTTAAGAAATCAAGAAGATGCCATCTTGAAGAAGTATATGAAGAGGAACCTGTAAATCCTAGGATTGCAGAATCAATGAGGGAGGTTCCTAGAGTTGTAGAACCAGTGAGGGAAGTTGTAACTTCCCCTGATGAGGAACTTCTAGAAGACCATGATATAGTAGAAGTTCCATAACCTCCTCAAATGGACTTCTCCCATAAAATAAATCCTGCTTGGGCAAGAGATATTATTCAATATGGAGAGAAGTATGTTGTTCCAGAAGGAACCTCGAGGCAGGTGAAAAGACCAAAGCCATTCTCCAGTTACACGTCTTTGATATGTGATCTCCCAGATGAAGATCATACCTACTCTGAAGAAGCCATTCAGAGAAAAGAATGGGCAGATGCCATGACAGAGGAATACCAATCCATAATGAAGAACGAAGTATGGAAAATAGTTCCCAGATCGAAGAATAAAGATGGGGTATCCTACAAATGGCTCTTCAAAATAAAACATGTTGTTGATGGAAGTATTGAGAAGTATAAAGCAAGATTTGTCGCTCATGTCTTTTTCCCAGAAGGAAGGCATTGACTATGAAGAGAAATTTGCTCCATTGGCCAGATACACTTCGATCAGAACCATTATAGCTCTTGTTGCCAAGATGAAATGGAAGCTGCACCAGATGGACGTGAAGATAACTTTCCTGAATGGTGTTATCCAAGAGGAAGTGTATATAGAGCAACCCCAAGGATTTGAGGTTGAATACAGGAAGTCTCATGTCTGTCGATTGAAGAAATCCTTATATGGATTGAAGCAAGCTCCCAGATCTTGGTATGGCCATATAGACAGTTTCTTGACGAGCTTGGGCTTTACCAAGAGTAAAGCAGACTCAAATCTCTACTTCAAAATTATGGATAACGAGCCAATAATACTATTAATGTATGTGGATGACTTATTCTTAACTAGAGAAGAAAATCTCATCATTGAATGTAAACAGAGACTTGCCGCAGAATTTGAAATGAAAGACCTTGGTCTAATGCATTACTTCTTAGGCCTTGAGGTATGGCAGAGTCCAAAGAGAATCTTCCTTAACCAAGGGAAGTACACAGTCAAAATCTTAAAGAGATTCAACATGCTATAAAGCAAGTCCATGAATACTCCCATGGAAGCAAAGTTGAAGCTATTGGTCGATACTTCATCAGATTTGATAGATGCCACTCTGTATAGACAGATTATTGGATCGTTGATGTACCTAACGAAAACCAGACTAGACATCTATTTTGCAGTGAATACGTTGAGTTAGTTTCTGGTAGAGCCCAGACGTGTTCACCTAGTGGCTACAAAACATGTGATGAGGTACTTTAAAGGTACAGTGGATTATGGTCTCAGCTATGATGGATATCATGACTTCACATTGAGTGGATATACTGATGCAGATTGGGCAGGAAGTGTTGCTGACAGAAAAATCACTTTCGGATGTTATTTCATTTTGGGATCAGCTATGATCTCATGGCAGAGTAGGAAGCAATCCAGTATTTCTCTCATCACAGCGGAAGCATAGTACATTGGCGCATGTTCTGCTAGCTACGAAGCTATATGGCTTCTAAAGTTGCTGACAGGCCTATTTGATTTGGAGATGAGAGCAACCGCGATTCTATGTGACAATCAAAGATGCATTAAAATGACAGAGAATCCTGTGTTCCATGATAGGTCGAAGCACATAGAGATCCGCTATCATTTCATCCGCGACATGGTACAGAGAGGAGCCTTGAAGCTCCAGTACATTAGCACAGATGAACATGTTGTTGATGTGTTGAATAAGCCTCTATCTCGTGTAAAGTTTGAACACTTTTGAGATAAGATTGGTATAGTCCGAAAGGACCCTCCCTTAAAGGGGGATTATATGTATTCCTTGCTTCTGACCTAGTTGTTAGATGTAAAGAAAGATGAGTCATGCTTCTGACCTCACTGTTAGACGTAAAGCATGATGCTGTATGATCCTTGCTTATGGCCTCGCTGTTAGACATAAAGAAAGATGAGTCATGCTTCTGACCTCACTGTTAGACGTAAAGCATGAGGCCATGTGATCCTTGCTTCTGACCTCGTTGTTAGATGTAAAGCAAGATGAGTCATGCTTCTGACCTCACTGTTAGACATAAATCATGAGGTCATGTGATCCTTGCTTATGACCTCACTGTTAGACGTAAATCAAAATGATTCATGGTTCTGACCTCGCTGTTAGACGTAAATCATGACGCCGTGTGATCCTTTCTTTTGACCTCGCTGTTAGACGTAAAACAAGATGAGTCATGCTTCTAACCTAGTTGTTAGACGTAAAGCATGACGCCACTGATTCCTTTCTTCTGACCTAGTTGTTAGACGTAAAGCAAGATGATTCCTCGCTTCTGACCTCATTGTTAGACATAAAGAGACATGTTGATGTGTTCCTTGCTTCTGACCTCATTGTTAGACGTAAAGAAATATGAGTCATGCTTCTAACCTCATTGTTAGACGTAAAGCATGACGCTGTGATTCCTCGCTTCTGACCTAGTTGTTAGACGTAAAGAGAGATGATAATATTACTTGCTTCTGACCTAGTTGTTATACGTAAATCAAATGTGACTGACACTGAGCTACCAACTTAACTGCTGTGACATTGAGCTAGTGCAGTACTATGATGTGTCAGCCTAGTGATGTGATGAGGTATCATTTTTACTGATACATATTTGATGCAGATGATTATAGCATTCTTTCGAGAATGATGATGTTGCCAATGAAGAAAACTCTCGATGACTCGTAAATGTGCTAGACAATGTTTCAAGATGATATTGACAATACTGTCCTCCAGATGCCACTGATGATGTAGACCTCTCTCGCCTTATGATGATGAAGAATACCCTTCTTGTTAAGGGGGAGTGTTGAAATAATGTAACTGTGAAGAGCACTCTTATTATTATTGGATTAAATCCCCATTGCGGATTAATCATGTCATTATTATTATTATTATT
>ML777569.1:840186-883975 GCA_009831015.1 Picea engelmannii | reverse complement strand
TTTACCCACCCAGAGTGAGAGGTCGGCCCTGCCAGTTGTGACCTTTCACACATGCTAGTCTTGTATAAATAAGAGGCTAGTGCCTCACTTCAAACACACAACTCACTTGCTCATTCTCTTATGAGGCAAGCTGCAATTACCAGTTGGAGAGAGGAGAAGAAGAGTGGCACATCTCTTGGAGAGGAATATCTATATTGGTTGGAGTTATCTCTTGAACATTGTATAAGCTATTTATGATAAGGAAGTTTTTGCTGGGTTTTCTTCCCCTAGATGGTTTCCCTGGATAAATGTTGTCTCTCTTGTGAATGTGTATTTCTCAGTGATCTTGTTCTTATTATGCTCTTATATATTGAAATGCAAAGAACTATAATAAAGTCATAAAAATTAACAAGTATATTGCAGCAGCAGCATGTTGTACATAGGTTCTTTGGATGAAACAAAATTTGAAAGATATACAGGTTGAGTATGATGAGCCCATTCCAATATATTGTGATAATACAAGTGCCATCAATATCTCAAAAAACCCGGTGATGCACTCCAAGATGAAGCACATTCCAATCAAATATCACTTTCTACGGGAACAGATTGTAGAAAAGAACATCAGAGTTGAGTATGTGGGCACAAAAGAACAAGTGATAGACATCTTTACAAAACCACTTCTATGGGAAGCCTTTGAATATATTCTCCAAAGACTTGGAGGTATTCCTACTGCAAAAATGAATGTTTTTTGAATGATTTTTGAATGCTTATCTTATATGTCTTATATGTACACGAGGAAGCACCATAAGAGGACAGTATGTCAGGGGGAGGAGCCCCAGATGGAAAGATACCTTTGCCATTGATGATAAAGGTGGTGAGATTTATCAGATGTAGAGGACAGAGGCATGGTTCCAGGGGGAGCATATTTATTAGATGCAGAGGACAGAGGCATGGTTCCAGGGGGAGAATATTTATCAGATGCAGAGGATAAAGGCATGGTTCCAGAGGGAGCATGAGTGATATGATTTCATTTTTGCATCAGAGTGTTGCCATCAATGCCAAAGGGGGCGATTGTTGATTAAGGTTGGTTGTCATTGATGTCAACCCTTGAAGAAATCTCCATAGCACAAAGGTTTGGGTAATGGACCCAATATTCTTTAATGTAAATATAAATCATTATTGTTTTTTCATGGTTGATAAGAATTAAATACAGATGAACTCCAAAGTGGTCCCCTTATGGTGAAAGCCCTCACATGAAGATGCTTTGTGGAGTAAGAGAACCCATGCTTAATTGTGGAATAATGAGGTGAAGGAAAGTGAATTTTTCATGCAAAATATCCTAGATGGATAGTGCTTGTCATGTCATTTCCTTTGGTATGTGGAACGTCACATAATTCCTCACGGTTAGAGAGTTATGGCCATGAGAAGTTGGAGACCCCAGGTTTGGGTAATGGACCCAAGTTTGTTTCATGGGTAATGGTACGAGTTATGATATATTTTCAGATAATACTATTCTATATGGATAGTACATGTCATGCCATTTCTAGTGGTATGTAGAAAGTCACATAACTCCTCACGGTTTGAGAGTTATGGTCTTACGAAGTTGGAGGACCCTCATATGTCATCTAGAAGCCCGAAAAGGTCAAAATAGTCAAAGTGGTTTAAGATATTTTAAAAGGTAAATAATAAAGTGAAGTGATGAGTATATTATAANTCAAAGTGAATACAAAATAAATTATTTCAATAATAAATTTAATGGAGAAATTAGAAGTGGACCCAACCCTAAAATAAGGAAAGTGGGCCAAGTGACCTAGAAGATGTTTTTAAGGAAGCTACTTGGAGAGTATAAATAAGAGGCAAGGCTCTCTCATTTGAATAAAAATTTAGCATATTGAATATCTATATGTGTCTAAGGTAACCGAGTATATCTAAACCAGAATTCTGAGTGAAGGTGAAGAAAAGAAGGCCGAAATGCAAGGAAGGATAAATTCTTTTGATGGTGCTTTCTAAGGTATGTTATTTACATGTCATCTCACCATTTTCACTATAACTATTTTTATATAATGATTCATACCATGAAATTTCTATTCAATTGAGAAAACATATCCAATTATCTTTGGTAAAAAATTCATCTTGTGCGTCATTATATTTTGGGAGTTACACTTCGTGGAAAATAGGGTTTGTGGTGAGTCCCGAAACTAGTCAAAATAAGGTGTTTCAGGTAAAAACATCATAACTTCTTCATAACATATCCAAATTCAGTGAGACAAAATGTGTTGGTTAGGGTACATTCTTTAGTATGTTGTGTAACATTTTTATATCAATTCATAAAATATTTTTTGTGGGGCACGCTCTACAAGGTCGCTCTCTAGAATAAGCCAGAATTCAACAAGGTATGCCATTTTTGCTATAACTCCTTTTCTGAGAGGTCCAAGTAGTGAAACTTGGAGGAATTGCATAAAACATGCCGAAGAACATTGTGTATCAGTTTCATATTTTTATACATTACAGGTTCAAAGTTATGATTACTTCAAGTTAGGGTTGTTGACTAATCCAAAACTAGGCATGTGAGACTAAAGAAAAGTTTGATGAAAATGATAGTCTCTTGTTTTTAAAGTTAAGGAAGGTTTGTAGGAATGTGATCATATACACCAGGTCTATTATAGAGCTAAAAATCATATTTGGATGATGAAATTGATGAGGGATTTTGGTTATGGTACATGTTGAGTACATGGTTGAGACAAGTAGTTGATGAGTTGGCGCACATACATGAGGTGTATAATTGATGATGTTGGTACATATTGATGAGTCATAGTTGATGAGTAGTTGACACATGATTGGTACATAATTGGTACATGGTTAGATGCACTTGTTTATGGTATAGGTTGATTACAGGTTGAGGTATAGGTTGATGCATGGTTGATGCATGGTTCAGATTTATTGGTACAGGTTTACAATGGTATATATCACAGTGATAGTGTGACAGTGGTTCCATCATTCTACTTCTACTTCAGGGTGGCAGGATGGGGAAAGGACAGGTGGTTTTAGCCACCTTTCGGTTGTAGCCAGAGAACATTGGGGGTTGTAGCCTCCTTTTGGTTATAGCCAGAGAATTGGGGAGTTGGAGCTTACCTCAGGTTGTAGCCTGAGAAACTAAGGGGTTGGAGCCTCCTTCCAGTTGCTGCTAGAAAACAAAGGAAGTTGGTGCTTCCAATGAATGTAATTCTTCAAGACATGTAAGAAAAAACATTATGTGGTTTTCCCCCGATTTGGGTTTCCATGTAAAACACTGGTGTACTGTGTATGTGTGTGATTGTTTATTTCTTACTGCTCATTATTGGATATTAATTCTACATTGATATAACATTTGAAGAAAAAGGATTACAATTACGCTATTAGTGATTCACCTCTCCTCTCAGTAATCCAACAATTGGTATCAGAGAAGGTACAAGAAACTGCTAGCATTGGAAAGTCTTTTCTTATTCAGTGTATTTCTCAAGCTCCCACAACAAAGTCATAATCTAAAACATTTTCTTCGCTAAATCTAATAGAGGTGACTAGATTATCCCAAGACTTAGGCAATGAACACAATAATGTAATAGCCTTATCCTCATCTTGGAATTTAACTTCCATACTAGTCAATTAAACTATAAGGGTATTAAAGGTATTTAAATAGTCAACAAATTTTGTACCTTATTTCATCTGCAAACTGTACAACTGTCTCTTCAAGTAGATTTTTCTCGTCAAGGATTTCATCATATATAGACTTTCCAACTTGATCTATAAGACTGATGTTGTATCCTCTCCTATGATATTAAATAAAACATCATCCGCCAAACATAAATGAATGGTACTAAGAGATTTTGCATCTAGATCTTCCCATTCCTCATTCGTCATGGCTGTTGGTTTCTTTGACTTGCCTGCCAATGCTTTTTTCAAACCTTGTTGCACCAGTAAATCCAACATCTTGAGCTTCCAGAGATCAAATTTTATTTTACCACTGAAATTTTCAACTTCAAACTTCGAACTCTGCATCTTAGCCATTAGCACAAAATCTCCTAATGCCCAAATCACTGCTTATAATAACCAAGGCCCTTTGAAAAATATGTGGAGGAATAATGGTATAAACCTCAAAAAAGAAAAAAAGGTTCAAAATAAAAGGTTTAATGTGAGTTTAATATTGAATGTAATATTAGAATGTCAATATATAAACCTCACCTTTTATTTTTAAAATACAAATAAAAAACACCTTTTATAAGCATTCACCTTCATGCATACACTCCACATTTTTACATACTATATGTTAGCACCAGAAGTCACCTCTAAATTACATCAGAGGTAAGCCTAATACCCATATTTTTTGTGGACGTTGGTTTTATATGGATGGAGGTCGATGGACAAAACTCATAATCCAAATGATGTTCAACACAAAACTGTACAATAAATGTACACGGAAGTGAGGGCCACATTAACTTTAGTCAGTAAATTGAGTTAAAGCGAGAGCAGAGGGAAGAATTAGGAGAAAGGGTGAAGGAGGATGCCCTAGGCACCAGGCCTTCCAGCAGCTCAGAGAGGAAAAGTCGAACTCAAGAGCATCCTTGAGCTCAAATCCGGACACCGGAATATGCCTACAAGCGACACAATTACAACTATAGTATGATCAAACCTCCATCATCCTAAAACTACAACAACTCAAATGAATCCTCCATGCCTGAGCCATTCAATGTGAGAAGGAAACATACACAGAAGGAATGAATAAAACTAACCATGATACCACTATAATCAAACCTCCATTACAGTAGTATAACGATCCTTGACTGGATYATCCATGCCCGAGTGTTTTAAACAACCTTTAAAGACAAAACTGGAAAGAGAGAAGTTGACTTCTATTAACATGAAAGTATAAAGTCGATTACATAACCAGATAATAGCTCTGGCAGAACAAGATTACAGAAGCAACAAAACTCCTTGGTGGAACAACTCTTGCACAACATCTCTGCTCAACCAAAGACCCTTAAAAAAACAACAAAACTCCCTACATATACTCAAAAATCTCATAAACAACAACAAAGTCGTGATCAAGCCTCCATGCCGTTACGTCGTCTCAGTAAGACTGCACCTGCAGTCTCCTCTACGCACACCTTCCTCTATCAGACACGATCTTGACTACTGCCAGTCTCTCAGAGTCTCTCCTTCATCAGACTATGCATGCAATATCCCTTCACACGCGATCCCAGACTACCAGAGCTAACAATTTTTCTTCATGGTCATATCATTATGACTTCTCCATTCATGGGGGAGACAACACTTCAACCACCTCCCCTGCTTTCATAGTTTCTGCATCGGGTTCATGATGATTCAAGTGAAACTTGGCACTTGGGAGGCATGGCGGCCTGTCCTTGGCCGTCTGCTGCTTCGTGGACCTTTGCAGAGGGACTCGACTGGCGGACGTGGATGGATCTGACAAGGCCAAGGAGGTGGGCGTGACCGGTAGGCTACTAGGTATGCATGGGTGTCAGAGATGTAAAGGCGAAGAGGCAATGTGGCACGGGACCATGATGTGGAGGAAAAAGAGAGACTGTGGTAGTAAGCACAATTGGGACAACATTCTTAGATGGAGGTGAGATGGAGTACGAGGGGAGAACACATGGCAGGAGATGGTAGGCAAAAGTGAAGAGGGATATTACGCAGAGGTGAGTGGAGGACAGGTGTGCTGCAACAAAAGGATGAGGGGGAGTGGGAGAAGTGATAGAAGGAGGAAAGAGATGGAGTGGCAGAAAGATGGAAGCGGGAGGATGGAGCAGTAAGTGGGAGTTTTAAGTGGTCTACTCAGAGGGGGGGGAGAGTGGTAAGAGGTAAAGGTCAAGGGGGGTCCGAGTTCATGAGGAGGCGCCACAACATTAGGGGGTCCGCACTCAGAAACAACCAACTCAGACACCCCCCCCTTGTTAAAGGACGAAAGTTAGGGGGGTCCGATATGGGATGTGCACCGTATATCTGTGTGCACTAATATCGATCGCCCAGATCTATGCACTCCTTAGCAAAGTGTGCCAAACCATCAAATCCTCACCTAGACTTTGGATAAACGCCAAAATGTGGGTTTTTTAACCCCTTTCCTCGCATTTGTTCACCAAGGTGTCGTTCATAAGGAAAAACAATCCCCTAGTAATATTATGTGATAAAATTAGGCTCCATGGGGGATAGAGTCCCCCCTACGAGGCTCTAAGAATTCCTTTGGAGTTCCAGTCGTCTTCTGTTGGGTGATGGAGTCTGTCTCATAAAACTATGCTGAGGAATACATGCTGATAAAAATAAAAATTAAACACACATGGGATCCATAGGAGATTATTTATGTACAATCCTAAACTAATCTAACTTTACATGGTGCTAGGTGAAATAAAATTTACATCATAGACAATCAAGTAACTTCCCAAATAGAAGCCCTTTCATTCTGTCAGTGATCAATAGTGTTAAGTTTTCAGTTATTATTAGAGTTCTTTGCATTTCACTAGATAACAATAGAATAATATAGGATCCTTGATAAATACACAATCACAAGAGACACATCATTTATCCTGGGAAACCCTCAGGGGGGAGAAAACCCAACAAAAACTTCCTTATTATAGATAGTCAATACAATGCCAAGAGATAACTCAAACAAATATAAAAAGTCCTCTCCCAAGAATGTTCCTCTCTCTCTCTCTCTCTCTCTCTCTTCTCCAACTACAGCTCTGAAACTTTCTCCTCAATGAAGAAGTGTGTGTGTGTGTCTAAGTGAGCCGCTAACCTCCATATTTATACAACTTTGGCACGTGTGGAGGTGTCTTCTCACTGGCAGGGCCGACTTCTTCTTCTAGGTGGTTCTAACCACGTTTAATATATATTCTGGGGCCCTTTAATATATTCTTGGGTTGACTTCTTATTCTTCCTATTACAATTATGTTTTGACCAATCTGGAAAAGTGGATTTGGTATTTTATGATAGCTGACATGATCAATCTACAAAATGGGATTGATCTAATGAATAATACATCAATAATAATTAGAATACACTTTGCAGTTACATTATTTCAACACTTCCCCTTAACAAGAAGGGTATTATACAAAAACATCAGTCGAGAAAGTGGAAAACATCATCAACGACATCAGGTGAGTGAGAGGACATCATTATCAACAACATCTTGGAACACTGAATGGCATATTTATAAATCATCAGAAGTTTTTCTTAGCATCAACACAACACAGAGGCTGGAGCATAATCAACACAACATGGAGCTGGAGTAGCATCATCATCCTCATCGACATGAGGCTAAGGTAACATCATCATCATCATCTTCAGCATTAAAGATGAAATAATATCATCATCATCATATTCAACAAGAGGTTGAAGTGGCATCATCATCATCTTCAGCAAGAGGCTGAAGTGGCATCATCATCATCGTCTTCAGAAAGAGGCTGAAGTGGCATCATCCTCATCATCATCTTCAGCAAGAAGCTGAAGTGGCATTATCATCATCAACTGCATCAACATGAATTAGTATAACACTAATACATCATCATCATCAATAACAACACAAGGATGATATGAAATCAAAAGTAGCAATATCATAGCACAAAGGATGGAAACGCAACACAAGGCTAGCAACAAATCATCACAACACGAGGCTGGAACATCATCACAGCACAAGGCTAGCATGCCATCATCATGAGGCTAGCATCACAACACTTAAGATGGAAACACATCATCGCAACATGAGGTTGGCTCATCATCACAACACAGGGCTGGCACACTACACAACAAGTAATCTAGAATCACAACACAACAATTAAGCTGGAATCACAACAAAGAAATTAAGCTGGAAGAACAATACTATACTGGATTTACGTCACAACAATTAAGCTAGAAGAACATTACTAGGGTGGCATATCTCAATACAACAATTAAGCTTGAAGCATAGTACTAGACTGACTTTACGTCAAAACAATTAAGCTGGAAGCACAGTACTAGGCTGGCATATCTCAACACAACAATTAAGTTGGAAGCAGAGTACTAGACTGGATTTATGTCACAAAAGTTAAGCTGGAAGCACAATACTAGGCTGGTGTATCTGAACACAACAATTAAGCTAGAATCACAGTATTAGACTGGCTTTACGTCACAACAATTAAGCTCGAAACACATTACTAGGTTTGTGTATCTCAACACAACAATTAAGATCGAAGAACAGTACTAGACTAGATTTACGTCACAACAACTAAGATGGAAGCACAATACTAGGCTGGTGTATCTCAACACAACAATTAAGATGGAAGCACACTACTAGACTGGCTTTATGTCACAAAAATTAAGCCAGAAACACAGTACTAGGCTGACATATCTCAACACAACAATACTCCCCCTTTTGAGGGAGGTCCTTTCGGACTATACTAATATTATCTCGAAATTCCTCAAACTTTACACGATACAGAGGCTTGGTCAACACATCGACAACATGTTCATCCATGCTAACATATTGGAGCTTTATGGATCCTCTTTGCACTATGTCACGGATGTAATGATATTGGATTTCTATGTGCTTTGACTTGTCATGAAATACTGGATTATTTGTCTTCTTTATGCATCTCTGGATGTCACATAGGATAGTGGTTTCTTCCATCTCTAGGTTGAATAGACCGGTCAACAACTTTCGAAGCCATATAGCTTCGTAGCTGGAAGAACATGCAACAATGTGTTTTGCTTCCGTTGTACTAAGACCAATGCTGGATTGCTTCCTACTCTGCCATGAGATCATGGATGATCCCAAACTGAAACAACATCCTAAAGTTCTCTTCTTATCAGAGACACTTCCATCCCAATTTGAATCAATGTACCCACTCAATGTGAAATCATGATCTCCATCATAACTGAGACCACAATCTAATGTACCTTTAAGGTACCTCATCACATGTTTTGCAGCAACTAGGTGAACATGTCTAATTTCTACCAGAAACTAAATCAAAGTTTTCACGACAAAAAAAATATATGGTATGGTGTTAGTTAGGTACATCAACAATCCAATGATCTATCTATACAACATGGTATCAATCAATTTTGACAAAGTTTCGACCAGTAGCTTCAGCTTCGCTTCCATGGGTGTATTCATGGACTTGCACTCCAATATGTCAGATATCTTCCTTTGGTTATGAAAGATTCTCTCTGGGCTCTTCCATACCTCAAGATGTAAGAAATAATGCATTACGCCAAGGTATTTCATCTCAAATTCTACATCAAACTTCTTCTTACTCTTGGTGATGAGATTTTCTTCTCTAGTTAAGAATAAGTCATCCACATACAATAGAAATATCACTAGATCATCATTCATAACCTTGAAGTAGAGGTTAGAATCAATTTTAATCTTCGTAATTCTCGTCATGAAATTGTCAATTTTTCCATATCAAGCTCTAGGAGCTTGCTTCAACATGTACATATCCTTCTTGAAATGGCAGAAATGAGTCTTTATATATTCAATCTTCAAATCCATTTTTCTCATTACATTGTACCAATCTGGTACACTTTCTCAACTGCAGCTCAATCTGCACAATTATGTGCTCGCTCTATGTTCTTTCTATAAGGCACTATCTGTCTCACTGTCTAGGAGTATGTCCTCTACTCTCTCTTCAACTATTCCTTCTGGAATTTGGGTCTCTACACCTGCAACTTATCTAAGGCTGAGAATGACTTATTCATTCTCATTGTGGCTGCTAAAATATGAGATTAACTCCTCTGATTCTATCATGAAAATAGTTTCATCTGAAACTGAGAGTGGCTCAATAACTGATATTGAAGATAAATCTTATTATTTCATGGAGGTAACTCTATATTTCATTGTAATCATGTTTCCATGACCCAACTAGTGTACTACACCAATTTCCACTCAGTTTTAAATATGGGGATTTCTCCCCGTGCATATCATACTATATATGAATCATGGTTGTTCTGGTTGTCTTCATAAATACTAGAACTATTTCCTCAATAAGTGTCTCATCATAGTCTTCTCCCTTTTGCTGGGAGAATCCTCTAGACATACATTAGGATTTGTACATCTGGAAGATGTTTGATCTGTATAGATCAATATTGGAAGTCAATATTGACTTCTCTTCTCATAGAAGAATCCATATCCTAGTCTTTCTGAATGGCTTCCTTCTTTGTCACTGAAGCAAGGGAATCTTCCCAGGAGATTTCATGTTTCCTAGAAGTTTCTGAAGCTATTATCTAGTCTTCTCATGACATTCGTCTCTGAGTCATGGAAGTTGACTCTTGATATGATACTTTTTGAGATCAGGCTTACTCTCGATTTCTTCTGAGTCTATAATGACTTCATCATGTCTTACAGGGTATACTTGGTGTTGAATACCAAGTCAAGTTCTGCTTCCCATTCTAGTGTCCGGTCATTTTTGGAGACTTCTGCTCCTTTCAGTCAATTTTCATATGAAATATTTTGAATCTCAAGAGATAGCTTCTTCTTCATATTCTTTGGCATATGAGTGTATATGGTCATGCACATAGTTTGATTTATGTCTCATTTAATACATTGCCTTTTGCAACCTTCACTATAGCTTCCTTAGGGTTATTACCTATGACCTGAAACAAGGTCAACAAAACAACAAGAAAGAATACTATCCTTTTGATAATAGTAGATAAAGAAATAGCATGAGTAATCATCACAATAGCTCCTTTAGAGCTATCACTCGTGGCTTGTCAAAAGAAAAGATCAAAATTTAGAGATACAATATGAAATGAGGTCAACACTCTTATAGTGTTGTGATCGAACATTCCTTCATGGAAACCTTGAACTAACACACGAGGTTTGTCCTCAGACCCGGATCCTTGTCCTCAAGAATGAGTGCTTTCCTTTCTTCCAAGTCTCCTTCACTCAAGATGACGAGTGCTTTCTTCAACCTGTCTTTTGTACTGAGACAATATGCTATCTTGACAGAAGGTTGGGTTAGTAGATAAGCTCTATGATCTCAAATTTTAATCCATCTAATATCTTGACTCATAATTTTATCAAAGGTTAGAATGATGGTCATAGCTACAACATGCAACATTGATCAAAATAATGTCATAACAAATAGATGCATATCAGAATAATCACACCTTAGTTGCATCATTCCTCTGAATGTGTTGGATCTTGAGATCCTTCTGTATCTATGGAAAGAGATCCCTTCTCCTACAAATACCCTTTAAATATTAACAGTTTAAAGATGTGTGAGTACATACCTCTCACGACATTTGCAGGTAGAGGCACCATCTCGTATCAGTGGTAATGATAAAAAAATCTTAAGAACTTCAAGGTTGACTGCAACTCGTACTATGGTTGCAACTAGAATTGATACTGCAACTGGTTTTGTGTAGGGTTCGGCTCCACAAAGCCTTATAAAACCCAAAACAACTTATTTTAAGGAATGCAAACCTAACATTTATTTTTCTTCATAATCAACATATAACCAAAACCAACATATATAAAATTTATTGAGTTGAACATAATAGCTTACGGACAACCTTATACACTTCATATTCCTTAAATGCATAAAACAAATACGTAAATTAAAATACCTTGGTCTGATGCTAAACTTCTGCTTGTCTTGTTGACCTTCCTGCTGCTTCCACTTGTCTTGTTGACCTTCCTGTTGTTTCCTTGCCCAGATTGATGCGCTGATCAACTCTGCCCAAACCGTGGTTCCTCCCTGCCAGCTAGGACAACTTCCTAGCTCCAGGATACCATATGGATATCCTGGCCCCTGTGCCCAAAACCCCAGCAAACCAGTGCCCCCTCGTAATTATCCTTCCCCGACTACAGAACTCAAACTCTGAACCAACAAATCCAAGAGAACCCTCCAAAAATAATAATCCCTCCTTCCGTAAGCCTCCCCCTCATATGCCTCCTTCCCCTTTCCTTATCCCCACATTCATTGTCTTATCCGATTATTAATGCTCCTTATCCGATTATTAATGTTTTATCCGATTATTAATGCTCCTTATCTGATTATTAATGTTTTACCCAATTATTAATGCTCCTTATCTGATTATTAATGCTCCTTATCCCCTCCGTATACGTAATCCTTTAATTTAAACAATTAAATTTATTAACCCTTTTAAATTTAATACCCATGTCATTGAATGTAATAGGTAATTAATTAATTAATTAATTAATCAAAATTATAACCATTAATTAATTAATAAATATTTAATTAATATCATTATACCAATCTTTGTTTAGTTAATAACATGTTAGGAAAAAATAATTACCTAATAAATTTTTACTTAATAATCCCTAAGCATATATTCAACTAGGGTTGTTACATACACCCACCCTTCAGGAAACTTCATCCCGAAGTTAAGGTATCTTATGGTACAAAGGAAAAGAAACATGGTTCACACATTCATAACAATTAACTGACATTATCAGTAAGTAGCTAGTACATACAAGTCTCGTGCATGTACTAATAATCAAAACTATCATCCTTTAGTAATTTATTTATGCATCTAATCCAGTCAGCAAGACTAGTCTTTTATAAAAGACAACCAACCAATCAATTGTTTGAGAAATCCTTTAATTAATATGATCCAGTTCAACAATTTTATTTAGACAACTGTGGTTTAGTTACGCAATGATGAATATTCATATATACACATTTCTTTTTTTTTTGAAGGGAAAACATTAAATTACACCACACGACAGATCTCCATACCTTCTCAACTATTACTACTCATCCTTCCTACCTAACCTACTTCCATCTCCATTCCTATCCACCCTCTGCTAGACTATCTTGGAGCGTCAACTATATTGACCTAACTCCAAATAGAACTCGTAAGCGGAAGTGTCGCGATCTCGACCAAGCTTCCCTAGCAGGCATCTGACAGTCATCATCAAACGTATTGGGGAGCATGAACTAACACCATCCTCCCATGACTTCAGGTTTCGGAGGATATACGGTGGGAAATGCCTCCACCCCTCCTAATCATAACTAGGGTCCACACCCTACAAGGGAATATGCAGTGGCACCGTGTTGCTAGGGGTTTTGTCATCGTTTATTCGGTTTTGGGCAGTGGCATCACCTGAAATCATGCACTGGTCCACATATCATAGAAATGCATCCAAACCAATATAATTTCACATACAATATTCATACCATACTGTTTCTTGGCTAGTGGTCATGATATCCACTTTCATCATCTTTATCCCTTGGCTATTTCATAGCCCATAACCTACAGATTAGTCTGTAACACAAACTCATACATTTCTATGTATTATCATCATGTAATTGCATACTATCATCATTTCAATTTGGTATCCTTGTATCGATAAATTAACATCAAAGTTTTCCAGTTAGAAATAGATCTCATAATATCCCATAATTCAATTTCGACACCCATTCATAAGATTATCATTTACCCAAAATAGATTGCATCATATCCAACATCATCCTAATAGCATTTAAACATTCATTAAATTCAAATTCTCACAATATGTCGCATCATATACATCATCATCAATAACATTTAAAAATTCGTAAAATTTACATTCACATAATAGATCGCATTACATACATCATCATCAATAACATTTTATCATACATAAAAGTTCATACATTTAAATTTTAGGTGTATCACTTAATAGTTTCATTGTGACTAGAAAATAAATTATATAGGCCTCAGGTAATCCTGGCTGTCTAAGTCAAAAGGTGGTGTTACATACATCTAACCTTCGAAAAACATGTTCTCGAGGTGGTAAAAAAAGTGAGGGATAGTCTCGCCGTAGTGTCTCGGCATCTTCCCAAGTAGCAGATCCTGGACTATACTTGTCCCACTGGACCTTAACTTGGTCTACCAGATGGTTCCAGAGTTGTCGGACTCTACGGTCCAATATGCGTAATGGTTCTATCGTGAGGGTTCCCACGTCCGATACCTGCAATTCCTTCCAATTTAGTTTATGTGATTCATCATCAACATAATGATGTAAAACAGATACATGAAATACATTATGAGTTTTATGCAATGGGTCCAATTTTCTCTTGGATTCTGAATGGTCCTTTAAATGGAGGTGACAAATTTGTCCCCTTCCCGAACCGTATGGTACTCTTATTAGGCCTGGTATGAATGAAAACTTGGTCACCCACTTCATAACTTCGGTCGGTCCTATGTGCATCTGCATAACTTTTCTGCCTATCCTGTGCTTCCTTTAGTTTCTGCCTAATCTGAATCACCTGTTCTTCCATCTCTTGAATCAATTCTGGCCCAACTGTTACTTGGTCTTCTAGTCTATCCCAACTCAATGGTGTTCTGCATGGCCTCCCATACAAAGCTTCGTAGGGTGGCATTCCGATGGAGCTATGAAAACTATTATTGTAGGTAAAATCTACCAAAGGTAAGTACTTCTCCCACTGGGTTTGATTATCCATGACATACATCCTAAGAATGTCTTCCATGACTTGATTTACTCTCTCAGTTTGCCCATCTATTTTAGGGTGATAAGTTGTGCTTAAGTTCAACTGAGTCCCCAACGCTGACTGGAGACTTTTCCAAAACCTAGAAGTGAATTTGGAGTCCCTATATGAAATGATCTTCTTAGGTTTTCTGTGCAAAGAGATAACCTCACTTACAAACACACGTGCCACATCAGTGACATCATAAGTGTCTCTAACCAGAATAAAATGAGCACTCTTGGTTAACTTATCTACTAGCACAAGAATGACATTGTGTCTATGAGATGTGAGCGGCAACCCCACAGCAAAATTTATGGAAATGACTTCCCATTTGGACATAGGAACATCATGTGGTTGTAGGAGGCCTGTCGGGTGATGGTGGTCGGTTTTCACTTGTTGACATTCTAGGCACTTGGCAACGAAATGGACTACATCGCGCTTCATGCCTACCCAGAAGAAGAGTTTCCTTATATCTGCGTACATCTTCTTCACACCCGGATGCGCACAATAAATTTCTCTATGGGATTCCTTCAGTATGATGCTTCAAATATCCCCATTCTCAAGGATGTACATCCTTCCTCGATATCTTAACAGTCTATCTATTTCCAGACCATAACCTTCATACTTTGGATCTAACTGCCTCCCACTCTGGAGGTTTGAAGTAACCTTTAAATACCAACTATCTCGTTGGAGTTGTGCCAACACATGTTCCCTCAGATTGACCTTTAAGGTTACCAAGGAGAAGATATGTGGTCTCCTACTCAAGGAATCTGTGACCACATTTTCCGTTCCCTTGATGTACGAAATACCAAAATCATACTCACTCATAAACTCACTCCATCACCTTTGCCTGGCATTCAGATCTCTTTGAGTGAAGAGATGTTTTAAACTTTGATGGTCCGTTTTGAGCTCAAAGTTTCACCCCACAAGATAGTGCCTCCAAATTTTCAAAACTAGCATTATAGCTGCCAACTCTAAATCATTATTCGCGTATAACTCTTTGTGTTTCTTCAACTTCCTTGATGCATAAGCTATCACTCCTCTATCCTGCATTAGCACGGCCCCCAACCCTTTCTTCGAGGCATCCGTGCAGACTTTGAAGTCCTTTTCCATATCCAACACTCGTATAATTGGCGCACTAGTTAGTAACCTCTTAAGCTCAATGAATGTACTATCACACTCTTCTGTCCATTCATACCTGACCCCCTTACACTGCAAGGTGGTGATGGGTTTCACTATTTTGGAGAATCCTTCCACAAATCTCTGGTAATAACCTTCTAGCCCCATGAATCTTCTCACCTCATGGGCCTTTTTCGGCATTGGCCACTCCATAATGGCGTTTACCTTTTCTGGGTCCACAGAGATTCCTTCGTCGGAAATGATATGACCTAAATAGTGGATCTCTTTCTAGAAGAAGGAACACTTTGACAACTTCCCATAAAAAAATTTCTCCCTAAGGTAGGACAACACTACTCGTAGGTGTTCCTGATGTTCTCTTTCATTCTTGGAATAGATGAGGATGTCATCTAGAAAGACTTGTACAAAACGGTCTAAGTACTTCTGGAATACGTCGTTCACGAGGCTCATGAATACTGCTGGCGCATTGGTCAATCCGATAGGTACTACAACAAACTCGTAATGTCCAAACCGAGTTCGAAAGGTAGTTTTTGGGATATCACCTTCCTTAATCCTTAACTGATGATACCCTAATCGCAAACCGATCTTTGAGAATACGGCTGCTCCTTTCATTTGATCGAAAAGGTCATCTATTCGCGGCATCGGGTACGTATTTTTCACTGTAGCACAGTTCAAGTCCCTGTAGTCTATACACAGTCGTAAGGATCCATCCTTATTATTTACAAAAATTACTGGTGCGCCCCAAGGTGAGACACTGGGCCTTATTAGTTCTAAGTCCAGTAACTCTTTCAACTTTATTTTCAACTCACAAAGTTCTGGCGTTGTCATCTGATACGGAGTCTTGGAGATTGGTTCTGCACCAGGTTTTAGCTCAATAGTAAAATCAAGCTCCCTCTCAGGAGGTAATCCTGGTAACTCGTTCGGAAAAACATCCTTAAATTATGACAATACCAGGTACTGATCCAATGAGGGTCCCTTCCTTTCATTCACTGCTTCCACTACATACAATCGACACCCTTGTCTCAAGCATCGCTTAACCTTCATAGTTTATATAAAGTGTAATGACACTTTTCTCCGTACACCCTTGATCTCTACTGGCCTTCCTTCGTCATCGACACAAAGCACCCTCTTTGCGAAACAATCTACCAAATCTCGATGAGTTGCTAACCAATCCATTCCAATGATTAGATCATATGCCCCGAGAGCAGTGACGTATACCTTCAACTTCATAGTACACACTCCCAGGTCTACTATACAATTATCGACACTAGGTCCTACCGCTTGTTTTTCCCCCGAAGCCATCTCGACTTGTTTAAAGTCATCGTGCTCGTAGGCTGCCAACCCACTCTTTTCTAATGTAGATGGTGAAATGAAACTATCTGTCGCACTAGAATCAAACAAAATCTTAACATTGATATGATTTAGCGTACCTGATGACTCCACCACCGTGGATTGATGTTCGGCCTGGCGATTATTAATTGCTACGTAAATCTGGTGGCTGCTACTTTCTCTCCCCATCAATGCCTTTCCTTCTCTATGCACAAACCCTGATTGTAACTCTGGGCAGTCATGTTGGTAATGGGGTCCTCCGCACCCCCAACAGGTAACACGAGATTGAACCTATGTACTATTATGTGACTATCTCTCAAATGAGTTCCTTCCCCTGGAACCCCTGCCCCTACTAGCTGTTCCCTGAGATGGTCGTGGACCTGTCTGCGTTGTTGGTGATGAACGAGATGCTGCACTCGTTGCCATTGAAATCCCTGCGGCTACTGTCCTTGGCGCGCGTCTATTACCATATGGCGGTGGCCTTGAGCCCCCTCCCCTAGGAAATGTCCTCGAGGCATTTCCTACGAATCCAGGACGATGTGGAAATGTCGGTCTTGTACCCCCAGTTAATTTCATGTGTTCCTATGCATAACGCGCATTTTCCACTGCTTCTGCTACTGAAGGCGGTTTCCACATCTGCACCATATCTCTTATCTTAGGGTTCAATCCATAGACGAAGCGCTCTTCCTGTCGTTGGTCATTATCCATATACGAAACATATTTGACCAGTTCCATAAATCTGATTCATATTATTCTACAGTTCTATTTCCCTATACTAAGGCATGAAATGCCCCTACCTATTGTTCCTCGTAGTATGCTGGTAGATATTTCCTTCAGAACCTCTCCTCGAAAAGTTCCTAAGATACTGTGTCTAGGGTAAGGTGCAGTTGTCTTTCCAGGTTTCCCCACCATTTCAAGGCGCTGTCTCTTAACTGAAAAATTTTGATCTTTGCCTTTGAGTTGGACGCATAGTCCCTTAAGGCAAAACACATTGTCATGCCTTCCAACCATGCTTCCGCGCATTCACTGGCGCGACCCCCGACAAACTCCAGAAGTTTGATCTTCTGTAATTCTCGTGTGATTTCTTCAGGTGGAGGTCCTCCCCCTAAATCACTTGATGCTTCTGGATTACTCATTCCAGACAGTGGGGGTTCCACTTCAGTCCATGCCGGTTGTCGCCCCTTTAAAGTCTCATTAATGGCTTCCAAAGAGCGCAGTATGAGAGCTAGTTCGAGCGATGGTGGTGGTGGCGTTGGTGGTGTTGGCAGTGCTTGAGACAACGCTCCCCTGCCTCGATTCCCTCGAGTCCTGACCATCCTGTGTGCTTTAACTTGCATCAACCAAAGTTCTCAGGGTGAGTTCCAGGATGTTTCAAATCGGTGCTACTTAAACTAGAAACAACGTTAGGCGTAAGTTTTCTTTACTTGTCTGTAAACAGAAATTACTCCTTTAGGGGATTGGCTAGGTTAGGATTAGGATTAAGCGTCTAAACTTGATTTCTTCGCCCCTATAAAAAAAGACTATTGGTTCCCTTGCCCTATAGCTACGCTAGCCTTGTGCCATACTTGCCAATTCCTATGCTTACTCTCCTAGTGCATATGTCGCCTTCTTCCCGCTTGTCCTAGTCTAAGTCCTTTTAACTTTTCACTTACAACTAAATATCCTCCGATGCTTGACTTGTGAGCTTTTCCTTGGCGCGTAGTGTTGACATTGTCGAATGTTACATTGATATTTAACGTTGACTTTGACTGGTGGAATGGAGTGGAGGGACTTGGCGCTTGGCTCGATGAGTTGTGTGTACAGTCTCGTGAGCCTGACGCTTGTACAATCGGAGTTTATACTTGGGATACAAAGATCAACAGCACTAAATAATCCTTTACCTTGATTTCTGGTGCATTCACTAATTATGATTCAACTTGGTTGGATGGCTCTAAATCAATAGATTAGGTAATAAGCCAGTTAGTCTTAATCTTCATACTGTATCTTCCTAATAATAATACCACTCTAATTCCTACAGTGTTACCATTAATCTAATTAAATATAAGAATTTATTTGTAAAGACTTATGAGGGCATGTTGGAATTAGTGTTCTTCTTAAGGCGCTTCACTTGGTGGGGGGTCTTGGGTTCAAAACCCATGGACTCTCTAATATTTTAATTTAAATAAATTAATGATAATTACATTTAATTAATTTACTATACTTAGTTTTAATTTGTTGCATATATTTAAATATATGTATGTATATTATATTTTTTTTTTTTGGTTAATAATTAATAAAAAAAATTAACGATTTAAACCATTGAAATTTAAATTTAAGAATAATTTAAAAAGTTAATTTAAATAAATCAATAAAATATCAAATTAAATAAAATAAATATTACTTAAAATAAAAATAAAAAAATAAAAAATTCCATACAGCATCGTGGGTCCTCGCATGAGGCCCACGTGCCCTAAACCCTAAACACACTTATCTCAATACCCCTAACCCTAATCGTCATGTAGCTTGTTTCCTTTGTGATTGCAAAAGCACCCTGATCCTCTCCTGCTCTGCAACTGCGACAGAGCTCTGGAAATGGCCGGAGCTCTAGTAATGGCTGCAGGCTATTTCTCATGGTGTTATGTGTAGGGTTGGTATTTGTTTGGGCTGAACAGGTTACAACATTCCAATTTTATTTGAATCTTTTGTGGATTGATCTAACCTGGTCGACAGAGTGGTGCAATGATGCCCAACTTCAAATTTGCATAATTAATTTTTCTATCTTATTTTTGCTCATGTTTAAGGTTGGCATTTCTCTGGGCATAACAACACTACAATTTGATTTGAATTTTTTTAATAAATTTGATTGAGTTTGATCTGTGAAGTGAACTCAACACTCGGCTTCTCTTGGTTCAATCATACTCACCTTCAAATTTGCATTGTTTACCTTTTTCATCTTTGATTTTCTCACGGTAGTTTAGGGTTGGTATTTCTTTTGGTGTAACAACAATACGATTTGATATGAATCTTTTGTTAAATTTTCTCAGAGTTTGAGGCATTTGTCCATCAACTCTGTGATAGGGGAGATCTCGGTGTTGTGCGTTGGCTATTGGGTTTTTTTATTTTGTTTGGTTTTATTAATTATTTTTTTGATAATTTTTTTTTTTTTGTTTTGTGTAGTGTTTGTAGGTGATGTGAGCTCTCTCTCCTTGGCTACATTTGGTGTGGCATGGTGATGGTCGTGGCTTTGTGCTTGTGCTGGGCTGTGTGCGAAATAGGCGGATGGTTTGTATGGAAGTTTCGAAAAGAGGGGTGGCATTGGATTTTCTTTATTTTGGGGTCCTTTGCACTGGTTCTGTATGGTCTCATTCCTACATTTCAAAGCCAGCCTTTTACCATGTGTAAAGACCAACTGTGACTGAAATGGATTCACATCAACCTTGTGAACTAGGTCAGTAACATTAAAGAAATGAACCCATCCTTCCACAGATACGACTAGGATTAGACCATCGCTTGACAAGGCCAGAATGTGAATACCATCAAGTGAGACATGTACAATGCTCAACTCCTAAATTGTTGATTCTTTCTGCTGATTGTTTTTCAGGTCCTTTTCCAACCGTAAACGTTCTGCAGTCTTCATAACATAGAATCCCTGTGGGTGCGCAACAAAGGTGAAGCCAAAGTGATTGGAAACGACGATGGCTTGTAAGGGAGCAGATTGAGCATCGAATTTGTGTTGTTTAGAGGATTGAATTACAAGAATCAGAACACCGATTCTTTGAAAAAAAATAACATCGTCTATAGTGTCCCTCTCGCCCTCCCATATCTCCATTTTAGAAGAAAAAAAAAATTGGAAAGTGATGCTCAACAACCAGACAAATGGCATTTAATTTGTGGTGCGATTGTCGTAGGCACAATCATTGTCATGATATTTGTTCCAATAAATCCTGAAGCAGGTGAATGGGCATTGTTATACTTCGTTGGAAAATTTCATTATTCGCTTCAACCACAGGTGTTTTTTTTTTTTTCAATATCTGTTTTTCATATTAGTTATTTATTGCCTAGAAACTTTGACCTGCTTTTCCATTTCGAGTGGTGTTGAAAATGTGTTCAAGATTCTTTTGATAAGGCTGGCTATTCATACGACGAAGAAACCTTTGAGAAGATTTTTGGGACGCTTTTATTCTGTATTTGTCTCTTCTGCATGCTACATTGTTTTCCATGATTCAGTGCCCTTCTTGAGATGGGCCCTTGAGAAGGGGCTTCTTGTGGGGATTGTAAGCAATTCATAATATCGTTATCATGATTTTATCTTGCATACATTGGGTATGAATAAGGGGTTCATATCCTCTATTTTTTATTTAGACAAATTTATGTCATATCTAGATATTTTTTTTTGACAAAATGACTGAGAAATATCTCATGCTACGCTCTTGCTATTCACTATTGGGTTGGATGTTAACTAGTTCCCTGGTGTGGTGAATTTAAATGTTACAGCCATAGAATTTATGGTTGATATCTTTGGCTTATTATCGTTATCACAACCATAGAAATTATGTTTTACTTGGGTCCGTTTGTTCTTGTTTTCACAATCATAATCATTTGCATTTGCTTGTTCGCATACATCACTTTTTTTTTGTTTTCCTTATTTAGGAAGAATTATGTATAAATATATATATATAGATCTACATATATACTAAAAAAAACAATTGTGTGCTTGGCTTGCAGGTTAGTTGGAGCTGGAGCTTGGAGCTTAGACTTATCTAATTAAAGGGTTTCAGGGTAGTTTAAATATCTCAGTGGGTACAATTCCATTCATAAGTTGGGTAGGTGGGTAGGTAGGCCCTTAAGGCTTCAGATTGTGAACTACGACTCTGATACCATGTGTATGGTTCGGCTCCACAAAGCCTTATAAAACCCAAAAGAATTTATTTTAAGGAATGCAAACCTAACATTTATTTTTCTTCATAATGAACATATAACAAAAACCAACATATATAAAATTTATTGAGCTGAACATAATAGCTTACTGAAAACCTTATACACTTTATATTCCTTAAATGCATAAAACAAATACGTAAATTAAAATAACTTGGTCTGATGCTAAACTTTCGCTTGTCTTGTTGACCTTCCTACTGCTTCCGCTTGTCTTGTTGACCTTTCTGTTGCTACCTTGCCCAGCTTGATGCGCTGATCAACTCTGCCCAAACCGTGGTTCCTCCCTGCCAGCTAGGACATCTTCTTAGCTCCAGGATACCATATGGATATCCTGGCCCCCGTGCCCAAAACCCCCAGCAGACTGGTGCCCCCTCCCCCCGTAATGATCCTTCCTCGACTATAGAACTCAAACTCTGAACCAACAAATCCAAGAGAACCCTCCAAAAATAATAATCCCTCCTTCCGTAAGCCTTCCCCTCATATGTCTCCTTCCCCTTTCCTTATCCCCACATTCATTGTCTTATCCGATCATTAATACTCCTTATCTGATTATTAGTGTTTTATCCGATTATTAGTGCTCCTTATCTAATTATTAATGTTTTATCTGATTATTAATGCTCCTTATCCCCTCTGTATATGTAATCCTTTAATTTAAACAATTAAATTTATTAACGCTTTTAAATTTAATACCCATGTCATTGAATGTAATAGGTAATTAATTAATTATTAATTAATCAAAATTATAACCATTAATTAATTAATAAATATTTAATTAATATCATTATACCAATCTTTGTTTAGTTAATAACATGTTAGGAAAAATTAATTACCTAATAAATTTTTACTTAATAATCCCTAAGCATATATTCAACTAGGGTTGTTACATTTTGAGGCTGCAACTGCAACTGCAACTTAGGTTTTTTTGAGGAAACCCTAATTTTTCAATCTTCAAATTTTGAAATTCTGATCCAGGGGATAGATGCGCTGAGCTGAGGCAAGTAAGTTAGTGCAGTCGGATTTAGGAAAATCCAACTTTTACCCCCTCAAACTTGACTAGCAGAGTTCTGGACTGGTGCTTCTATGTTTCTGGTACTTTTGGTATTTTTGGTACTCTCGTGTTCTAGTAAATTGTGAAAACTAGGGTTTCACTTTCCAAGAGAGCTAGCCACTGAAAAGTTGCACCGAGGATGACAAAATGACCCTTCTAGAAGGGCACACTTTTCTATATGGTTTTGGGGCTGAAATACTTCTTCAATAAAAATCCCTAATATTCATGTACGACAACAGTGACGTTTTTCACTTTCTCTTGTGAAAGATGCTCTCTTTAACTTACCTCTAATACCATGTTAAGGTTTAAGCTATTATTAGATTTATTTTCATTTCACTAGATAACAATAACATAAGATAGGATCACTGATAAATACACAATCACAAGAGACACATCATTTATCCTGGGAAACCCTCATGGGGGAGAAAACCCAGAAAAAAATTCCTTATTATAGATAGCCAATACAATGCCAAGAGATAACTCAAACAAATATAGAAAATCCTTTCCCAAGAATGTGCCTCTCTCTTTCTCTCTCTTCTCCAACTACATCTCTGAAGCTTGCTCCTCAATAAACAAGTGTGTGTGTTTCTAAGTGAGGTGCTAGCCTCCTTATTTATACATATCTGGCACATGTGGAGGTGTATTTTCACTGGCAGGGAGGACTTCTTCTTCTGGGTGGTTCTAACCACATTTAATATATATTTTGGGGATGAATTCTTATTCTGCCTATTACAATTATGTTTTGACCAATCCGCAAAAGTAGATTTGGTCTTTTACAATAGTCGTCATGATCAATCTGCAAAAGGGGATTGATCTAATGAATAATACATCATTAATAATTAAAATACACTTTGCAGTTACATTATTTCAACAATTAGTAGATGATGCAACCGTGACAGCAAAACGGTCACACCCTTCAGCTTTTATTCAAAGGCTAAAGTTGCAATAAAATAAGGCAGCTCCAAGGCATGAAGGAAATTCCACTCCATGTACTTTTTGACAAGATCATAGAATGCGTGGAAAATATTATGAAATTTGTAGCAGAAATCCTGCTCTGCTGCACAACTTCTCACACATGGTTGAATATCTACCATAAGCACAGGTGGATGAGGATCTGATACAGGCTAACTGTCCTCAGATGATGGCTGCTCGCTGCCAGGATTTGAATAGGAGATGAACTGCTCCTCCTTCTTCTCCTCTGGTTCATCTTTTTGGCTCTCCCAAGGGTCAAAGTCATAATCATCATAGACAGGACCTGTGGGAAATCTCCTTGCTTCAATCCGCTACTCAGTGATTTTTGTGGGCCCCGGATGGCTGATTTCCTCATGATAATATCCTTTAAGAAAGATAGGATAAGGCTCTGACGTGTGCTCTTGGATATCCTACATATCCAACTCGGAATTTGATTCATAGTGGTCATATACAGGTTGGTTTCTCCTTTGGTAAGGAAGCTGTGATATGGGGCTCTACTGTTCTTCTTTAGAATAATCATCAAAGATTGAGACAACAAGCCCATCAGAAGAAGAATGAAGGGCCTCTACAACCATGAAATCTTCAATACTACCCTCATCAGTAGGGCTGCCAAGAACATCTGCTTCAAGGGCTGGAAAATCCTCTGCACTTTCTTCGGATTCCAATCTTTCTAGTTTGGCAGAGAGAAATTTTACCAGCTCCATCATCTCAGTCAGAGAATCTTCTTCCTTGTGTTGCCCATCCTTACAGCTCTCCTTAGATGCAGATGAATATGAAAGAGAAGGAACTGATTTCTGATCCAAGTCATCAAGCTCATCCTCACGGCCCACGTAAGAAGCAACTCTATCTTGAATACAATTGTTGTATCCCTCACAACAACTATGAAAAATTAAATCAGAGGGATAAAATGTCTGACAATGAGCGTTGAATGTTGTATGAAATTTTCCCAGTGAAGAAATGATAGCAGGGGGTAAAGAATGATACCATTCACGAGCATCCCCTGCAAATGAGAACATGAACATCCTCATTAATACATCCTTGTGATGTATCTCCCACTTATGCATGAGTTCATGAAACTCTATGAGATGTTGAGGAGGGTTGTCCTCTTTATGCTCTCTAAATATAGAAAAATAATCATTCCATTCATTTGGAGCAGGAGAAACATTGGGAAAACCAAGAGAAACAAAAAAATTAAAGGGAGAAAACCTTCAAGCCAAGATTCTTTCCATTTTGAACCAATGGAGTCGCCAAATGGTTCTTCAACCATGGAGTCTCCAGGTGAATGATGCGCAGGATGAGTGTGTCTAGTATTTGTTCACCATCAAAGACCATATCTGATCGTTGTTCTCTCTGAGGGGATACCAGGTGTAGACAGAATCATCCACACTTAAAAAACGGAGCCAAGACAGTGGAGTCGCTAGAGTGGATTCGCCATGTGAAAGCACAATATTCAAAGGTTTTGATGTTTGATGCACCTTCAAAATCAGAAGCTCGTCGTCATTCTATATAGGGAAAATCTTCAATCTTGTCCCCAACAATGGTGCCATAAATGTTAGCACTAGAAGTCACCTCTGGATTGCATCAGAGGTAAGCCCGATACCCATCCGTTTTTGTGGATGTTGGTTTTATATGGATGGAGGTTGATGGCCAAAACTCAAAATCTGAATGATGTTCAACATAGAACTGGACACGAAATGTACAGGGAATTGAGAGCCACATTAACTTCTGTCGGTAAATTGAGTTAAAGAGAGAGAAGAGGGAAGACTTAGGAGAAAGGGTGAAGGAGGTTTCCCTGGGCATTAGGCCTTCTAGCATCTCAGAGAGGAAAACCCGAACTCAAGAGAATCCTTGAGCTCAAATCCGGACATCAAAATATGCCTACAAGGGACACAGTTACAGTTGCAGTATGATCAAACTTCAATCATCCTGAAACTGCAAGAACTCGAATGGATCCTCCATGCCTGATCCATTCAATGTGAGAAGGAAACATACAGAGAAGGAATGAATAAAGTTGACCACGATACCACTATAATCAAACCTTCATTCTAGCAGTAAAATGATCCTCAACTGGATCATCCATGTCTAAGTGTTTTAAACAGCCTTTACATAGAAAAAATGAAAAGAGAGAAGCTGACTTTTATTAACATGAAAGTCTCAAGTTGATTACATAACCATAGAAAATCTCTGGCGGAACAAGAATACAAATTGGGATCTCTGCTCAACCAAAGACCCTTACAAAACCAACAAAACTCACTACACATACTCAAAACTCTCGTAAACAACAATAGAGGTGTGCTCAAGACGTCGTCTCAGTTAGACTGCACCTGCAGTCTTCTCTGGACATGCCTTCCTCTCTCAGACATGATCTTGACTCCTTCCAATCTCTTAGAGTATCTACTTTGTCAGACTGTGTAGACAATATCCCTACACATGCGATCACGGACTACTAAAGCTGACAGTCTGTCTTCATGGTCATATTGTTTTGACTTCTCCATTCATGGGGGAGATGAAACTTCAACCACCTCCCCTGCTTTCATAACTGTCGCATCGGGATCATGACGGTGCAAGTCAAACTTGGCACCTAGGAGGCATGGTGGCCTGTCCTTGGCCATCTCGTGCTTCGTGGAACTTTGCAGAGGGATCTGACTAGTAGACGTGGATGGAGTTGATGGGGCTGAGGAGGTGGGAATGACCGAAAGGCTACTGGGTATGCGTGGGAATTAGAGATGTAAAGGCAAAGAGGCGATGTGGAATGGGACCTTGATGTCGAGGCAAAAGAGAGACTGTGGTAATATGCACAGTGGGGAAAACCTGCCTAGATGTAGGTGAGATGGAGTATGAGGGAAGAACACATGGCAGGAGGTGGTAGGCATAAGTGAACAGGGATATGACGTGGAGGTGAGTTGAGGACATGTGTGCTGCAACGAAAGGATGAGGGGGAGCGGGAGAAGTGATAGACAGAGGAGAGAGATGGAGTGGGGGACACATGGAAACAGGAGGATGGAGTGGTAAGTGGGAGTGGTAAGTGGTTTACTCGAAGGGGGGGAGAGTGGAAATAGGTAAAGGTTGGGGTGGGTCCAAGTTCACAAAGAGGCGCCACGATAGTGGGGTGCCTGCACTCATAAACCACCAAATCGAACCCCCCCCTCGTTAACAGAAGAAATTCGGGGGGCAAGGGGGTCCGATATGGGATGTGCTCCATAGATCTGTGCGCACCAAGATTGGTCACCCAGATCTGCATGCTCCTTAGCATAGTGCGTCAAACCATCAAATCGTTTCCCAAACTTTGGATAAATGCCAAAATGTGGGTTTTTTAACCCTTTTCCTTGCATTTGTTCACCAAGGCGCCACTCATAAGGAAAAACAACCCCCTAGTAATATTATGTGATAACATTAGGCTCCATGGGGGATATATTCCTCCCTACGAGGCTCTAAGAACTCCTTTGTTGTTCCAGTCGCCTTCTATTGGAATATGGAGTTAAGCTTAAAAAACTCTGTTGAGGAATACATGCCAATAAAAATAAAAAATAAACACACATGGGCTCCACAAGAACTTATTTATGTACAATCCTAAATTAATCAAACTTTACATCGTGCTAGGTGAAAGAAAATGTCCACCATAGCCAATCAAGTAACTTCTCAAATAGAAGCCCCTTCATTATGTCAGTGATCAGTAGTAGATGATGCAACCATGACAACATAACGATCACACCCTTCTTTCTTCAAAGGCTGAAGTTGAGATAAAATAGAGTGGCTCCAAGGCATGAAGGAAATTCCATTCCATGTACTTGTTGATAGTCTCATAGAATGAGTGGCAAATCCTATGAAATTTGTAGTAGAAAGCCTTCTCTGCTCCACAGCTTCTCACAGGTGGCTGAATATCTATCATAAGCACAGGTGGATGAGGAGATGATGCATGCTGGATGTCCTTAGATGACACTTTCTCATTGCTAGGTTTTGAACAAGAGATGAACTTCTCCTCCTGCTTCTCCTATGGTTCGTCTTCTTGGATCTCCCAAGGGTTAGGGTCATAATCATCATAGACAGGACCTGTGGGAAAGCTCCTTTATTCAATCCGCTGCTTAGTGATTTTTGCGGGCCCAGGATGGCTGATTTCCTCATGATAATATCCTTTAAGAAAGAGAGGATAAGGATATGTTGTGTGCTCTTGGATATCCTGCATATCCAACTCAAAATCTGATTCATAGCAGTCATATACATGCTGGTTTCTCCTTTGGTCAACAAGTTTTGATATGGGGCTCTGTTGCTCTTCTTTAGAATATTAATCAAAGCTTGAGACAGCATGCCAATCAGGAGCGGAATGTAGGGCCTCTATGGCCATGAAATATTTAATACCACCCTCATCAGTAGGGCTACCAAGAAAATCTACTTCAAAGGCTGGAAAATCCTCTGCACTTTCTTAAGATTCCAACCTTTGAAGTTTAGCAGAGAGAAATGTTACCATCTCCCTCAGCTCACTCATAGAATATTCTTCCTCTTGCTCTCCATCCTTACAGCTCTCCTCAAATGCAGATGAACAGGAAAGAGAAGGAGTTGATTTATTATCCAAGTCATCAGGCTCATCCTCACAACCTACGTAAGAAGAAACTCTATCTTGAATACAATCGTTGTATCCCTCACAACAACTATGACAAATTAAATTAGAGGAATAAAAATTCTAACAATGAGCATTGAAAGATGTATGAAATTCCCCCAGTGAAGAAATGATAGAAGGGAGTAAAGAATGTTACCATTCACGAGCATCCCTTGCTAACGAGAACATGAACATCTTCATTAATACATCCTCGTGATGTATCTCCCACTGATGTATGAGTTCATGAAACTCTCTGATATGTTGAGCAGGGTTGTCCTCTTTTTTCTTGCTAAATACAGGAAAATAATCATTCCATTCATTTGGATTAGGAACAACATTGGGAAAACCAAGAACATCAATAAAATTAAAGGGAACAAACCTTCGAGCCAGGATTCTTTTCAATTTGAACCAGTGGAGTCTCCAAATGGTTCTTCAACCATGGAGTTGCCAGGTGAATGATGTGCAGGATGAGTGTGTCTAGTCTTTGTTCACCATAAAAGACCAGATCTGATCGTTGTGCTCTCTGAGGGGCTACCAGGTGTATCTAGAAGTAACCACACTGAAAAAGTGGAGCCAAGACAGTGGAGTCTCCATGTGCAAGTGCAATATTAAAAGGTTTTGATGTCTGATGCACCTTCAGAATCAAAATCTCTTTGTTGTTATTCCCAGGGCAGCCTCCTTCACCCTTTCTCTTAAGTCTTCCCTCTTCTTTGGCTTTAACTCAATTCACTGACTGAAGTTAATTTCGTCCTCACTTCCATGTACATTTCTTGTCGAGTTCTGTGTTGAACATCATTCGGATTTTGAGTTTTGTCCATCGACCTCCATCCATATAAAACCAACATCCACAAAACTGATCGGCATCAGGCTTACCTCTAACACAATCCAGTGGTGGATTCTGGTGCTAACAATATATTCCAAATATGTTAAACCCTTTTTAAAATATAGCTTCCATGTGACTTGTTCACATTTTATAAAATACCATAAGTTTTTACCTTAAGTTTTTCAAAAGAAAAGAAATATGTGAATGTTGAAGAGGAGTCACCGCATCTCTCGCTACCACTAGAGTGAGGCAATATTAAAGAGTCTCTGCACCTCCCGATACACTTGGAGTGTGGATATCTTTAAAGGTCTACACATTGTTCCTCAACCCTAAACCACTGCTATTTCAGTATTTTTTCACCAGCGTAAGTTCGGGTAATGAGACGTTGCACCCTTCTAGAGGAGGGACCTGCGACAATGTTGAACTCGATGCACCTCACATAGATTTCACTCCTATGGATCCTCTAAGAATTTGAAGGTCCTCAAACCATATTTGATACCACTTCTTATAATTGGAAATGCGGAAAACAAAATTCACATATGATAATTAACAATCACACAGATAAGAAACACAAGGGTTTCACGTGGTTCACCCAAACATTGTCTCTCTCTCTGCCTCTACGGGCTTACATGTATTTATATACATTTACAAGAAATTGATTATTAAATGCAATCCCTATCCATATTATAACTTGGTCTATTTAGTTGAAACCAACGCAGAATAATAGGATCCAAATCCATCCTTGAAGAATTCACTGTCACCAAATCCCAACAAACTCTTCGAATTCCTCAAGTGTTTTCTAGTATTCCTATCATCGAGAACAAAAGAATGATTGTATGCTCGCTAGAGTTCCTCCTTTGGTCAACTATTTATGAGACTTCCTAGTTAAAAATGGAATCAATATAGTTTTTGCGCAAAGGAAAGGGAAACAATATTTAGTTGATGCTACCTTTATGATCAACTAGTGAAGCATACAAGTCGTGTCAGACACTGAGATATCTCATCTCAACATGCCCATTTGCTTCCCTGGATTTTTATTGATATGTAAATATTTCCCTAGTAGGAGTAAAGGTTGTGTTCTTAGGTATGGAAAACATGTTGGAAATAGTAATTACAATTTGGTGAGCTCTTATGTCTCCGTCGATTTGTCATTCAGTCGGTTTTTTAGTCTCCAACTACAGTTCATTATTTTACACTTGCGTTTACACAAACATAGTCTTTGTCAGTTGGTAAGCAGGGGGGTTATTTAATGAAGTCGGTCTTTATCTATCTCAAGTCTACTTAAGTATATGAGATTTAGTTCAATTTATTTTTTTATTAATTGTTGAGCCAGTTTTTACTTCTACATGAATTCTGAGTCTTATCTATATATGTTGGAGTCTTTAGTTAGTTGAGATGCAGGTAGAGAGCGATAGACACAGAGTAGAGAAGAAACAACAGTAGTTGAAGGTAGTCAAAGAAGTCTGAGAGAAAAACCTCTATGTGTGTGATTCTAAGTTGTAGAATTTGAAGAAGTCATTGGAACCAAAGCTCGACTTAGTATTGTATTTTATATTAGTGCACAACGTCGAAGCTTAATATATATCAAGTATTTTGAGAGTTGTCATACTCACGTGTATTTCTGAGTTTATTTTCTAAGCATAACACTGTGTTTTTTTATATGTCATGAAATATTTCATTAAGTGTTTTATCACATTGCACAATAAATCGTATAGTCTGTGCACTCCATGGTAAGTCATGAGTGTTCAACGATTAAGTTTTTTGCTGCAAAATATTTGTCACTGCTTCGTGCACAGTTTCTCTGTGCGTTGTAGATTTGAGATATGGTATCAGAGAAGGTTAATCAGAGCATGTTCTATCATAAAACTTTCAAGAGTAATAACTCTGTTGAAAGGTGAAATATGGACTCTACTTCTAATATGCAACCTCCTACTTTAATAGGAAAGGATTATGAGTTGTGATCCTTGATCATGAAGGGGTTATTTTGGGGTCAATATTTATGGGAGATAGACAAGAATTGCTATGTGGAACCAACACATTAGGTGTTACACATTATTTTTGTCATTCTAATGATGATATCACAGACATGTGTTCAAGCTCCCAACATGACTTTTTTCCTGAGAAAAACAACTTTTTTCCTCCTATAAAAGGTTGTTATTTAGAAAGGGTCTGCAGGCTACTCATACTACACAATGCGGAAATATATCATTTCTGCAGGCTGCTCTATGGCTGGCTTGTGGGATTTATGCAGGCTACTACATAGGCAGGGTGCAAGGACATTCGAAAGCTAAAAGACGAAAGAGGTTTCACAAAGTTTTTAGAAGGGGAATCTTCTAGAATGTGAGGTGGCGTCCATGTGGTTGCGATCTTACTGGTTTCTTTGATTTGGTGGGATCATCCTCATCCTTTTAACCACTTCTCCTTATCCTATATAATCATGGGCTTTTCATGGAAAAGGTTAATAAAGAAGAACTAAGATTAAGCAGAGAATTGATGAAAGAATAGGCTGAAGACTGTGTGAAGAATCCTTCTCTTACTGATGCTTGAGGACTCCATTTGTATGTGTGTTGGAACAAAGGACCACTAAAATCGAACTTTTGACATCAAGGCAATTCAGTTGTATCTTCTACTTTTCATTAATATAATACGATGGCACGTCTCTTTCCCTTAAAATGATTAGTGTTTTATTACATGACTCCTTGACCACATGTTTAGGTTGTCATTGAATTCTACTATTGTTGCTTTCACATTGGTTGGTTATGTTGTCACAGATCTGATTCTACAAGAGCATTGGAGTGAAGCAGGGACAACAAAGACATAAGGAAGCGATTCATAAGGTATGTTATCTATTTCTCTTTGGATAGTAAAACGAATGATTGCAACTTAGGAAAAGCACCTTGTTCCATCTTGTTTTGCTCTAGATCCAGGTGGATCTAGGGGGATCATTTCATGTCCACATCTACCAATTTTCCCAATAATATCAGGAAACATACAATTCCCTCACACAAGCTGAGAAGTATGCTTTGAAATATCAAAGGAAGAAGGATTTAAAGGCGATGTTTTACATACATCAAACCATGCATGAGAGCATACTCCCAAGAGTTGCATTAGCAAAGAAATCCAAGAAGGCATGGGACATAAAACAAACCTCTTATCAAGGTATGGATAAAGTTAAGAATTCAAAAGTACAAATTCTTAGAATATATTTTGAAACTCTGTCAATGAAAGAAATAGATTCAATAGATTCATTTGACACCAATTTTATTGCCCCGATAAATCACGTTAAGTCTCATGGTGAAACCATAGAGGACATAAAAGTTGTTGAGAATGTACTTAGGATTCTTCCTACTAAATTTGATACCCTTGTTGTGACTCTGGAAGAGAGAAAATAATTGAGATAGTTTCGTCTAGATGAACTACAAGCTTCCCTCATTAACCATGAACATGGATTGAATAGGTCAAACATGTCATTAGAGAATGAATTTTATACGTAGTCATCTATAATGTGTCGAAGAGGAAGGGGGAGAGATAACTCTAGAGGAAGAGGAAGAATTTCCATCAAAGGTGGATGCAACAACAGGCTTGCAAACACTGGTGGAAGAGGTCAACACCAAAATACCATTCAACCAAGTAGTCAGAGAAATGACAAATCAAAGATTCAGTGCCATTACTGTAAAAAGTATAGCCATTATGCATATGAGTGTAGGAAGGGACAATATAATCAAAACAAGCAAAGTCAAGATCAGTCACACAACACAAATAGTTCCTCCAGTCCTATGCTTATGGCCTATGCTGAAGCAATGACTATAGTCTGGCTAGTTGAATGCAATGTTGCTCAGGAAATTCCCTGTGATATATGGTATCTAGATTCAGGCTACAATAATCACATTTTTTCTAGTTTGGATAAGACAACCCAAACCAAAGTTACACTTGGAACAAATATTGAAGTCATTGTCTTAGAAAAAGGCAGTATAAAAATTTTAACTAAGCAAGAAGAACAACAAGTTATGCCTAATGTATATTATGTTTCTGGTCTGAAGAATAATTTGATGAGCACAGGACAGTTGTTACAGAAAGGATACAAAATCTACATGGAAGATAATCATTATGTTATTATGGATAGATATTCAAGCAATCAACTTATTTCAAGAATCTAGATGGCAAGTAATAGAATCTTCCCATTAACATTGAAGTGAAGCAAGAAGAGAAAAATAGTAAGTCATTGGTAAAGAAAAATATGCGTAGTTAGACACTGCATTTATAGCAGAAAGTGCACGCAGTTTAAATGAAGAAAATAACTCATGCAATATCAAGAAATAAGAAAGTAGCGCAGAGATGCAAGAAACATTCCAATGTGAAGTACATGATGATTCCTGGTTATGACATTTCATATTTGGACATTTCAACTTTGGAGGTCTGAAGCTACTACACACAAAGGATATGGTAAAAGGTTTTTCATTAATTGAAAAACCATAAAGAATATTTGAAGGTTGTATTTTTGGACAAAAGTATAGAGAATCGTGTCCAATTGGTAAGTCATATAGAGCAAAATATCCACTCAAAATTGTATATTCATACATTTTTGGACCAATGAAAACTCCATCTATAGGAGTCAATACTTATTTTCTAACATTTATTGATCATTTCTCAAGAAATACATGGATTTATTTCATAAAACATAAATATGATGCATTGGGTTGTTTTCAACAGTTCAAATCAGTTGTGGAGAAGCAGAGTGGTTATTACATAAAGTTTCTAAGAACTGATAGAGGAGGAAAATATATTTCAATAGAATTTCAAAACTTTTGTAAAGTTCATGGAATCTATAAGAAATTTATTGTGCGGTATACACCACAACAAAATGGTGTCATAGAGAGGAAGAATCGAAGCATCATGCAACTGTTTCACAGTATGTTGGAAGCCAAACATTTGTCAAATCAATATTGGGTTGAGGAAGTAGCAACTATAGTATACATTATGAACAAATGTCTGACAAAGAGTGTTAAAATTTGAGTTCATGAAGAAGCATGGACAAGTTTGAAGCATACTGTGGCACAGTTAAAAGTTTTTGGTTGTGTCACATACACACATGTCCTAAATGAGCGGAGAAAGAAGCTAGACAACAAAGGACATAAATGCATATTTTTTTGATAGTTTGAACATACAAAAGCATACAAGTTGTATGATCCTATTGCAAGGAAAGTCATAATCAACCGCGATGTTCAGTTCATGGAAAATGAAGCATGGGATGAAAGTATAGAAAAAGCAATCATAATTATTGATGATATTGAGAAAGATGATACAAAAGATGAAGTGGTTCAAGAACCAACCATATGACAGTGCACAATCCCTTCTACATCTTGCACTGCAACACAAAGCATGACACAATCTACTTTAGTAAGATCAGCAGGTGCACAGTCTACACCTAGACCACAACAAATTCCAACAAGCATTCCAAGTAGTTCTACATCTCCATATCCAACATTAGAATTTTTTTTAATAATAAATACAATAATCCTATGTGACATCTATAATGAGGACACAAAAAGCTCATTTTTTTCTTTGTTTTCGAAAATAAATGATCCATTAACTTTTGAAGAAGTTGTCAAAGATGATGTATGGGCTCAAGCCATGGATGAAGAAATCAGATGCATAGAGAACAATAAAGAATGGAAGTTCGTAGATGTACCTAAATAAAAGGATGTGTTAAGTGTCAATTGTATTTCTAAAACAAAGTAAGATGTAGATGAAAATGTGCAGAAGCATAAGGCAAGGTTAGCTGCAAGAGGTTTTACACAACAACCTGGAATTGATTTCAATGACAAATTTGCACCAGTTGCATCCATGGACACAGTCAGAACTGTGATGGTCATTGTCGTGTAGAACATATGGCCAATTTATCAAATGGATGTAAATTCATCATTTTTTAATGTACATTTATAAGAAGAAGTGTATGTGGAACAACCACAAGGCTACGAGGTTCTAGGAAAAGAAGACAAATTGTACAAATTGAAGAAGGCATTGTATTGGTGAAAGAAAGATCCCAGAGCTCAGTAGAGTCACATAGATTTCTATCTCATTGAGAATGGATTTCAAAGAAGTGAATGTGAGACAACATTGTACATCAAAACAAATCAGCGAGGTAACATATTAGTGGTTTTATTATATGTGGATGATTTGATTTTTATAGGTGATTTTGGCATAGAATAATTTAAGTCAATCATGAAGGATGAGTTTGAAATGATTGGTTTAGGACTTATGAGATATTTTCTGGGTATTCAAGTTCACCGGTACAAATTTGGTATATTTATCTCACAATCTAAGTATGCACATGAGATTTTGAAAAGATTCAATGTGATAAATTCCAAATCAGCCCCAACACGTGTCATAATAGGATTGAAGTTAAGCAAAGAAGATGAAGGGTCCAAGGTGGATCCCACACCATTTAAAATATTGGTAGGTAGTCTTATGTATATAAGAACAATAAAGCCTGATATTATGTATGGAGTGAGCCTAATCTCAAGTTTCATGCAAACTCCAAAAGAATCACATTGGAAGGAAGGAAAAATAATTATGAGATATGTAAATGGAACAAAATATTTTGGCATTAATTATTCTACTTAGGATTTAAAACTTATTGGTTACACTGACAATGATTATGGAGGAAGCATAGATGATAGGAAAAGTACCTATGGGTACACATTTCATTTTGAAACAGATATAGTATCATGGGCATCAAGGAAGAAGCCCACAATGACTCTTTCTTCAGTAGAAGAATATTACGTCACAGCTACAAGCGTTGCTTGTCAAGAAGTTTGGATGAGAAGAATGTTAAAATATTTGTTGCAAGAACAACAATAACCAACAACAATATTTTATGACAAAAATTTAGCCATCATGTTATGAAATAATCATGTGTTTCACAAGAAAACCAAGCAAAATGATACAAGGTATCATTTTATCAGAGAATTGGTTAATAAGAAAGGGATATGTTTAGAATTTTAGAGGTTAAAAAAAAAAGTCGCAGATAATTTCACAAAATCCTTAGAGAGAGATGCATTTCAACATCTACGCAGTAGTCTAGGAGTCTGCACAATAACATATGAGTGACAGTAAATGGGGTAAAATCATGAAGATGGGTTACACTTTTGCTTGTTTTATGAGAAAAAAAACTGTATTTTCACAAGTTCTTCAACTTTCGGCATACAAAAGTATTTTTTATTTATTTAGAATTTCACTTTATAGTAAAAACAAAACTTGTGAAGAATTTTGTTAGCTTTCCATTGACTATTTTTCAATTTTGTTTTATCACGATTTGATATGTCAATTTGACAGTTGTTTAATAGTATGTTCCTTAAACATGAAATGAATGATAATGAGTAAATTTTTTCTACAACAATGTATCTATTATTAAACTTATGTTTTTAAGAAACGAAATATACTGCAACAATCTACAGAGACTCTATTTTATTATGACTATAATTTTGAATCTAACAGATGAATATTATAATTTCTAGATTTTTTTGAAGTTGACCAAGATGAAAACGTTGCAGATTTTAAACAAATGTTTTTCTACACCTTATCTATCTTAATTTTTACTTAAAACTAAAATCTAAATATACCATTTTGAAGAGAACAATTTAAGGATTATGAATATATTTTTTTCTAAATTTTTAACTGTATATTTTTAGAGATACCTATATTTCATTTCACCGAATCATAATGTCTGTTGAAAATATTATGCAATGATTTTTTAAAAAAGTTAAATAAAATTAAATAAAAATAAAGAAAATGAAAACAAATTACAGGAATTGAAAGTAGATTCAATTTTGGAAATGATGGTGTTATTTTCAAAACCAAATTCTCAGTATTTGTAGGAGTCCGCAACCTCTGAAGTTCAGGTAAGCTCGGGGCAATTCTCTGGTTTTTGTTTTCAGTCCCAATTTCTTGTTTTCGGCCGAAATAATCTTTTGGCTGAAACCTAGATTTTAACAGAATACGTTAAAAATAAACATTTCAGCCAAAAAGTCTTTCGGCCAAAATATTCTTACCACAGGAAAATAATTCATCCAAAAAAAATTGTACATGAATTTCGAGGGCACCGTCAGGGTGCCATTCAATTTGATGTGCAAATTTTCGGCTGAATGTTTTTTTGGCCCAAAAAATTCCTAGCAACATTTTTTCAGCTAAAAAATTGCCGCTAGGAATTTTTGAGACCCGATTGTCTCGAAAGTGTTACCGATCTTCATGATTTTATCCAAATTTCAATTCAATTTTTGATGTAAATTTTTGTAATCCCACCTACTTATAATAAAGGGGGAGTGTTGGAAATAGTAATTACAATTCGGTGAGATCTTACATCTCCACCTATATTTTTGTCAATCAGTTTGTCAATATGAAACTACAGTTCATTAGTTTACACTTGTGTTTACAAAAAAATAGTCTTTATCAGTCGGCAAGAAGCGAGTTATTTAATAAAGCCGAACTTTATATTTCTCGAGTCGAGTTAAGTAGATGAGATTCAGTTGAATTTACTATTGTATTAATCATTGAGTCATGTTTTACTTCTTCTGACGTCCCCTCCGTTACGACAACAATAGTGATGCACAAAAGGTAAATATCTTTTTTTTCTTCGCATTAGGAATTTAAATCATCACAACATAAATTAATAGCATTACAAGAGACACATAATCGAAATCAATAATGACACAAAGACAATGAATTAACATAAATAACAATGACACATGATCACACATAGACATAAATAGTGACACGGTTCAATACATCACAATCATCTAAAGAAAATACATAAATAATGATCAACCATGTTGCTAAATATAAATTAATATCCTCCCAACCTATTTTGCATGGTTTGGACCTCCAGGACACATAAGAAACTCTCAATCCCATGATTCATCCGATTGATTTTGACCACTTAAGGTCTTAGGGCTGGTGACTGTTCTGAGGAAAAATGAGGTATCTAAATCCCCTTAATCAATTACAACTCATAACTCCATACTAGATTATCAATCGTATATCAACATTAATTTCATGTCGCAAATGAATCTAATTACTTAATCAATCTTAAATCAACATCATATTAATGGCTCAATAAAATCAATTACTTAATCCATCATACATACAATTTTAATTTCATGGCATAAGAGTAATCATCAATTTTATTGTCATGGCGCAAGATTAATCATCAAATTTATTTTCATGGTGCAAGAAAATTCATCAATTTTGTTTCATATGAACTGATTGTATTAATGAAGGGTTTACTTATTTATAATAATTCTTCTCGATATTTAAAAGATAATTAAACGTGTATAAGTAGTCCCCCTCGGAAGGCAATATTACAATTTATTCCATACAGGTTTAGGATATCACAACTTTAAAACATGTGAGGATGAGTCAATCATCCTCTTAAGAAACCATAAGGAAGTCGATCTTCTTTAAGCAATGCTTGAGAATTCACTACTACTTGAGTATCTCTTAAAACCTTAGCAATATCATTCATTAAAACAAATGAAGGATTTAAGGTGCTTGTGCATCAATCTAAGAGAATTTAAAGAAGGTCATCACCTTAGAGATGCACCAGGATTCCAAACCCTAAATTAAAATTAAGAAGAAAAATATCTTAAGGACATAGATATAAGAATTCATTCCTAACTTAATTTCAATTTTAAAAATTTAAAAGAAGGTCCCAACACTTTTTAAAACAAAAAGAAAACTCAAGGCCTTGTTCCTTGCATATTCAATTGACAATGGTATCAGCAAGCTATTGGAAAAACTCTAAATAAATCTCGCCCCCTTCATATCTATATACAAACTATACGAAGATGGCTTAAGTTCATGAGAATCGTTGGGCATATTCCAGGAAAAAAAATGCGGAGTAAGTAATGAAATAGCTGAGTGAAAACCCACTCAAATCACAACTTAAGTTATGAGATTCACTGGGCATATTCCAGGAAAAAGAAAATGCAGAGTAAGTAATGAATAATTGAGTTTAAACCCAACCAAATCATAGCTTAAGTTATGAGATTCGTTGGTCATATTCCAGAAAAAGGAAAATGCAGAGTAAGTAATCAATGACTGAGTGAAAACCCACACCAATTGAAGCTTGAGTTATGATATTCTATGGGCATATTCCAGGAAAATAAAATGTAGAGTAAGTATTGAATATCTTAGTGAAAAACCAAGAAAATCACATCTTATGTTATGAGGTTCCCTTAGCATATTCCAGGAAAAGAAAACACAGAGTAAGTATTGAAATAGCTGAGTGGAAACCCAAGAAAATCACAGCTTAAGTTATGAGATTTGTTGGGCATATGCCAAGAAAGAAAACTAAAAGTAAGTATTGAAATATTTGAGAGAAAACCCAAGCAAATCCAAGATTAAGTTATGAGATTCACAGGGCATATCCCAGGATAAAAAAAAAAACGCAAATTAAGTAAATGAATAGTTGAGTAGAATCCAAGCAAACCACAGATTAAGTTTATGATAATCGTTGGATATAATCCAGGAAAAAAAGATGAGAGATTTTGATGGAAAATGCAAAGAATACTCGAGGAAGGATAGGAAGGTACGATCATGTTAAAATGCAGAGAAAACTCTAGGAAGAATAACAATGTAGGATCAAATTAAAACATAGAGAAAACTCCAGGAATAATCATAAGGTGAGATCATGGTAAAACGCAGAGGGTGTTGGTGGTTGATCCAACCTACAAGAAAAATATTAGGGAGAAAGAAATAAGTTATTGAACAATAAGTAATCTAGTTCGACGCAATGAGGTATCAATAAAAACATATGAATTAAAAAGGGAGAAGATCGATTAAATTTTCCATACATTGGTTAGAATTTAGCTATTAGCATTGCTAAAAATATCCCTTCCACATCACACAACCATCCATTGAACTTGTAGAATTTAACATTCATAATGTAATACATGTTTTGAAATAAAACTCCATGTATATGTAAACCAAACTATTACATCCAACTGAGATAACAAATATCGTAACAACTAACATCGAAGTCGGAGTGGTTCTTCCACTGCGCCGCTCCTTTAAATATTTTTCTTTCTTATCGTTGAGAGTTCATGTAATGAACCTCGAATTTACCATAAAAAAAAAGACTTTTCTGATCATAAACTCTTCAAATTTCATTTACAAAGATTACTTGGTAGAAGGAAAGATCCCAACCAAATATTGTTATAAAAAAACCGAGGTATAAATCCTAAGCCCTACTTACTACAAATGTTATAGCTACATCATCTTATCTCACTTCTAATAGAAAAGATTATAAGGGTAAACTTCCAAGGTTCCAGCGATTTCCTTCTCCCTTCGGTCTATTTACTTATATGTATCTATAGGTCTATGCAAATAATATTCGAACTCAGATTTCAATGTTACAATTCACTCTTTAACATAAGGACTTATGTTATCTCTCATTCTTTAACATGAGATCTCTAATTTCGTGTGCATGTACACTAAAGTAAATTACTCTTGGGACACAATATTTAAATTCCATCTATATAGCCATGAGGGCGATTGTAGTGAATGTTCTAGCCCAATATCAAATGAACTTTGGTAAACGAGGGTTATGCTAACTCTCGTTACCCTGACTTAAGGTGTTCCAATGAATATTTATCTTGGTCAGACTGCTAGTTAAAGATAACACCACGAATTTGAAACGAGATTTGACTCTTGTTGAGCCAAGGAGGCGGTCTAATCATGACATTCTTTAAGGAAATGAAAGGTCCACTGTCAGGAGTAGTTAATACTCCGTACCCACCATTAATGGAAATCCTGTGAGCGTAAGTTACATGGTAACTCACCTATATTTTCAACCAACGTGTCACACCGGTTTGATCCATATCACATGGCTAACCGTCCTTTGTACCCTAAACCTAGCCAAGTATTCTGTTGTTTCTCCCTTCATATTAGGCCAATAGAAAAATTTCCTGAGTGTTGTTATCATTTTCGGGTATCCTGGATGACCAGAATACGGTTTCTTATGCACTTCGTCAAGAATTGTTATCTTTAACTCTGCTAAATCAGGTATGTAAAGTCTATTTTCAAAACGTAGTAACCCATCTTTATCGATACTTAGGTCTCATTCCTGTGAGTTTTTTGTAGTGTCATGTAATTCTTCCACTAACTTAGTGTAATTTTTGTCATTAATACCAGTCGTCCTTATTCTCTATTCCAGATCGCTTTCTGCCCTGCTGACGTTTATCTCAAATATCCCATGGACTCTTCTTCTTAAAGAATATACTACCTTATGTTCCTTACCTTTGATATGTCTTACCTCAAAGTCAAATTTTCTAAAAAAGGCTAGCCACCTTGCTTGCCTTGCATTAAGATCTGGTTGGTTCAATAGGTATTTCACCCCGTTGTTATCTACCAATAGTAGAAACTTTCTGCCCATTATCTAGTGTCACCACATTTTTAAGGCGTGTATTACTGCTGCCAATTCTAAATCATGAGTGACGTAGTTTCACTCATGTTCCTTTAACTTCCGAGACAAGTAGAAAATAACATGTCCTTATTGAGTTAGGACACCACCAAGTCCTTCTTTACTCGCATCAAGACAGACTGTGAAGTCTTTATCTCGGCCTACAACCTTTAGAATGGATGTGGTCATTAATAATTTCTTCAACTTATTAAAACTATCTTAGCGCTTTTGTGACCAGTTAAACTTGGTCCCTTTCTTTTGTAACGATGTGATGGGGTAGGCTATGTTGGAAAACCCCTCTATAAATCTACGATAATATCCTTCGGTATCGACCATTCCATAATGGCTCTTACTTTCTCAGGGTCGACTGCAATGCCTTCTGCAGAAATGACATGTCCTAGGTATTGTATCTTCTTCTGATAAAAATCACACTTATCGAATTTATCATATAGTTGGAGTTTCCTCAAAGTTTGTAGGACGATTATTAAGTGTTATTCATGTTCTTATTCTATTTTTGAATATACCAGTATATTGTCAATAAACACCAGCACGAATTTGTCCAAGTATTGAATAAACAAACTATTCATTAAGAACATGAATGTGGTTGGCGTGTTAGTGAGTCCGAAAGGTATGACCACAAATTCGTAATGTCCATATCTTTTTTGAAAAGTTGTCTTGCTTATGTCCTCATATTTTATCCTAACTTGATGATATCCAAATCATAAATCCAACTTCAAAAATATCTTTTCCCCACCTACTTGATCAAAGAGATCATTTATCCTAGGTAAATGGTACCTGTTTTTAATAGTCACTTTGTTCAATTGTCTATAATCAACACATAGTCTTAGAGTACAGTCTTTCTTCTTCACAAAGAGGATGGGTGCTCCCCAAGGTGAAACACTCGGTCTGATATACTCTTTGTCCAATAACTCCTATAGTTGGATTTTCAATTCTGTCAATTTAGGTATACTCATTCGGTAAGGTGCTTTCAAGATAGGGGTTGAACCAGGGAATAGGTCTATGGAAAAGTCTATTCCTCTTCTAGGGGGTGATTCAGGTATTTCATCAATGAATACGTCTCTGAAATCGTGTAAGAAAACAAAGTCTTCCAAGTTAGGTTTGTCTCTCTTTTATAACAAATTTGTTACTTGGATGGCATAAACTTGACATACCTTTCTCATGCATTTCTTGAATTGCATCGCAAAAACTTGTTGAACTGATACATGTTTTGGTACACCCTCGATTGTTCTAGTAGTGTCATAATCGTCTTTATAGTTAAGTGTATTTGTATAAAAATTGAGTATTGCCTTGTTCTTTTCCAACCAATCCATTCCGATAATCATATCATAAGATCCTAGGGGTAGGATGTTCAGATTTGTCCTTATGTTATGACCATCTAAGCTGAACTCAAAATCAAAAATAAATTCAACTACTTTCCTTTTAGTTTTGGTAGCTAATTGTACCAGCCATGATTTTGCACGCTTTAGTTTCTTAAGTTTATTTGACTCTACTATACCAGGAGTAATATAACTTAACATAGCTCCAGGGTCAGTTAAAACAGAAATTCGAGTGTCATTGATTTTACCTTCGATTTCTACCACAGAGGACTGCTGGTCATCTTGTCGACCATCTATGGCTGCATTTATTTGATGCAAGATTCTGCCCACATCACCCACTGTCGAGGATTCCTGCAAGTTATGAACAACAGTTCAGTTTGTTGAAATTAAACATGGATAGTTCCTCCTTAGGTGAGGTTCTCCACATTCCCAACACTTTAACGGTCTGTAGGGTCTATCCCCAAACTTCTGTTGAAATTACTAATACAACTGAGAGGGGGGGTGAATCAGTTGTATTTGATCTTAAACAATAATAATTCTATTAAAAAATTCTTAATCTTTCTTCAAGTGATCATCAACATTATACATCAAATGGACAGTAAAAGTAAAAAGCATCAGTCACACATAAGGTATACACAGAGACAGATTTTCACGAGGAAACCCATAAAGGGAGAAAACCTCTTCTTCTTCGAAATGATAGACAGTCTTTTAAGTTCTGTACATCATCTTTAATT
>ML777569.1:814930-834676 GCA_009831015.1 Picea engelmannii | reverse complement strand
TGGGGATCAAATCTGAATTGTATTTCCTTAAGTGTCAGTCTGCAGCTTTATGACCATAATTATAACAGTTGTAACATTCTGATTCACTGAATAATAGATCATAATGATTGTTATGCACATATATGTTGTTGTGTTTCACCTGTTTCCTTCTCCCAGTCATCACATGATTTATAATCTGTGATTGTTTGTTGCTTGGTTGTCTCAATCTTTGTTGTGGAAGATAGTTATTCATTGAATATATTGATTGTTCATATCTAAATATTAAAGAACAGTTTATAGATTTGTGACCAAAATTAGAGCAGAGAAAACAATAACCATAGAAAAAATCTTTGTACCTTGGAAAAATCTGTCTTTTTTGAGGAGGTCAACTTCTGACATGCTGATAATCTTTTTGGTATACAAATTAGATTCTAGGGATTTTTATTTCATTTCTTCTTGGTGGAAGATTTTCCTTCTTTGTTTCTGTAGAGTGACAGTTGTCAATGTTTGAGGATTTGACAAACTTGATAGATTCTGTATTACTTAGATGATCACTACTTGATCCTTCTTCATATCCCAATCCAGCTTTCAACTTTGAATTTCTTTGTTGATTTAGAATGGAGGTTAATTCTTCTGAGGCTTTAATACTTGTCATATTTTGATGATACAATCCTTTAAATTTCTCCATTTCTTTTCTATTTTTTACTATCTCTTCTTCTAATGCTTCACACCTGACTTTCTTCTCTGAAAATTGTTGTTTCAGTATGTCTTTTATTTTCTTTGCCTCTTCTAATTCCACTTTCAACAGAGCAAAGTCTTCATCAGGTTTTTTGTTGTCTTTCTCGAACTGTGTCAACAATTGTTTCTGCTTTCTGTTCTTGGTTCTGAGTCTATCGATTTCTTCCAATGAACTGATCAGTTCTCCTTCCAAATCAACCACAGCTTCTTTATCATTCTCATCACTGCATGTGCTTTTATTATCATAATCCTCCTTGGCCATAAGCATGAATTCATTTTCCTTATCTTCACAGGATGAGTCACTATTGGTGTCTTCTAAGGAATTGTCATTATTTGCAGCCAAACTTTTCTTCTTATTATATTTCTTGTATTTGTACTTCTTTTCATCACCAGAGTTCTGGTCCTTTTTCTGATGTGGACACTTAGATGCAAAATGACCTATCTTACCACAGTTAAAGCATTTGAATGGAAACTTCCCTTGTTATTTTCCTGATCCTTTCTTTAACCTTCTCACAAATTTTGCCTCAATATCATCTAATTCTGAATCAATATTCTTGTCTACTTTAAAAGATGCTTCTCTAGTACTAGATTTGTCTTTGTTAATTCTCATTTCATATGCAGTTAGATTTCCTAGAAGTTGATCAATGGACAGAGTTTTAAGATCATTTAATTCTTCCATTGCAGAGACTTTTGGATTAAATTTATCAGGCAGAGATCTTAAAATCTTCTGAACTAAGAGTGAGTCATCAAACTTCTCACAAAGACCCTTCATGGAATTTACAAGTTCTTCAACTCTTAAAAAATACTTGCTAATTGTTTCATCTTCATTCATCTTTAGTTGTTCAAATTTCAATCTGTATGTTTGAAATTTGGAATCTTTTACTTTCTCATTTCCTTCATAATTGTTAATAAGTTTATCCCACATTTCTTTGGCAGTATCAAGATGCATCACCTTTACAAACTCAGCTTCAGCAAGTCCATTCAAGATAACATTCATCCCCTTAGAATTAAAACTAAACTCTAACTTATCATCCTTGGAGGCTAGCACAACAGACTTTGTATATCGAGTCTCTACTACATCCCAAACATCAACACCCAAGGCCATTAAGTATGTTCTCATTCTAATCTTCCAGAAGGAAAAAATTGTTCCATCAAACAGAGGGGGCTTAGAGGTTGAAGTTCCTTCATGACTTGTCATGTTTAAGCTTACAGATCTACCTTTGAATAAAAGGAACCGACTCTGATACCAATTGTTGAAATTACTAATACAACTGAGAGAGGGGGTGAATCAGTTGTATTTGAGCTTAAACAATAATAATTCTATTAAAAAATTCTTAATCTTTCTTCAAGTGATCATCAACATTATACAACATATGGAAAGTAAAAGTAAAAAGCATCAGTCACACATAAGGTATACACAGAGACAGATTTTCACGAGGAAACCCATAAAGGGAGAAAACCTCTTCTTCTTCGAAATGATAGACAATCTTTTAAGTTCTGTACATCATCTTTAATTGAGCACCAACTCAATGTGAGGTTGCTACCTCTGTTTTACAAGATGCAACTTGTTTGAGAGCACCAACTCTCTGGTTTCTCTAGCACCCACTAGAAGGAAGCACCAACTCCCTGGTTTCTCTAGCACCGACTAGAAGGAAGCACCAACTCCCTATATGTTCCAACACCAACTGGTTGGAAGCACCAACTTCCAGTTACACAGGCTCCAACTTATATAACAGGGAACACTTGTTCTCCCTAGCATCACCCTACCACCCTGGTTTCTCTGGCTGCAACCAGATGGAAGCTACAACTTCTTGTGTTCAAGCTCCCACTTGAACCTATGAGGACAACAGTCCTCCCGACCACCTCCCAACCTCCCTAGAATATGAATGGCTAAATAAATAGTTAACTTTATAGATAAATCCGTTCTTACCAATCTTTCTTTGTTCTGAAAATCTCGTCTTCTACAAACTGTTCTGTTGTTCTTCTCTTCCTTTGTCTGTTCAGCAGGTATGCTCTGCATCAACTCGTTCTCTCATTCTGCTCTGCTTCAAATTCTCTTCATCATCTTTTACTCTTCACTGAATTTATTCTCACACTGTGCATCTTCTCCATCTCACACTGCATATCCTCTTATTTTTCGTTTCTTATAGTTTCATTCATTTTTCATACCGAACAACCAACCATACACTGTCTGTCTCTTTTTCTTTTATACACACTCACAGTGGTTCAACTTCCCATCTACTTAGGCAAAAGGAAGACAACTGTCCGAGCAACTGAAACGCCAACAGATTCACAATCATGAATCCGTTTCACTAACAGATTTGTAACTGAGGGGTTAACTGTGAGAGAGAATAGTAACCTTCCGATCATATTCCAATTTATCTGCGCCATTGGATGAACTTGATTGACATTGCCTTTAAATCGGGTTTCGGCATTTCGGAAATCCTGTACTGAGTGTCTCTACACTTCATTTTTTGATCCCCGAAGTTCCGATATAGAACTTTTCTACACTAGCTCCTTCCCCAATATGACTATGGTCATAACCAAGCGCCTATGCAAAAAGCGGTTTCACGATTTCTCATTTCGTGATTTTCGACACTATGCTCTGTTGACCCCAAGTCAACGAAATTTCGATCACTTGCCACATGTTCTGTGATTCGATGGTCCAGATGTGATCTTGATTCAATGGATATGATTGAATTGCAATTTCACAATTTCGACATTCTTGTTGCAATGGGTTCTTTGCCTCTCCATGTCGTGACTCGTGAAACTCTGATATGGAGTTAGATCAATGGTACAGATCTGATATCTATTCAACGACAACGATTAAATAGCGATTTCGCATATCACAATTTCAACATCCTTGATGTCCAGTGTTTTTGTCACTTCAAGGTCCCGATTCACGAAACTCCGACATGGGGTCAGATCAACGGTCCAGATCAAACCTTGATCTGACGGCTCAGATTACATCGCGATTTTTCATATCGTGATTACACCCACTTCTCCTTGTAACTTAAAGGACGTGCGGGTTCTTCTTGATCCAACGATGGTCAGATCCTGCGCTTGGATCTAACGGCTGAGATTTGTCCTCCTCTTCAACGATCTCTTCTTGTCTACATTCAGATCTGACGACCCTCGTTCTTTCAGGAATTTTGACTGGAATCCAACGATCAAAGATACTTTTCAAACTTTACGGGTCTTCGATCACTCGATCAATGTTGTGTTGCCTTCGATCATTCAACTTCGATCATTCGACCTTCCTGAACTTATCTTCTATTTTCCTGTCGATTACAAACTTCCTGTACTCATGCCATCTTCACTGTTGTACTTGCCATCAATGACAAGAATTCGTTGTCTGTTAAATATTTTCCATTCGCTGTCTGTTAAATATTTTCCATTGCCAACAAATTCTTCGTTCCTAGATTTATCGGTTTACCATTGCCTTGCGTATTCAGATGGTTGGAGTGAAAATATTTTCTCAAAAATATTTTTCCTGCATTCCGGTAAGGAGCTGGCTGGTACCTCTTCTTGCGTTGGTTCATTCGATCGTGTTTCTTATCCTTCTAGGCTTTGGAAAAATCTATACATTGTTTATACTAGTCGTAGAACATTCGTTCTTTCCTGAATACTTCACTCAAGGATTTGGGGTTGTCAATCTCAATTCTGTCCCTATAGGACTGTGGTAAACAACTTAAGAATCGTTGGATTTTCACCTTATTCTCCTGGATGTAAGGTACGAACCTTAGTAATTCCAAGAATTTATTTATAAGGTATTCCATTGTCATATGTCCAAGTCTTAACTCGTAAAATTATTTCATTTTCCTTTCATAGTAGCTTTCAGATAGGTACTATTTTTTGAAATATTTCTTGAAGTCAGACCATTCCATCTGTTTTTGTTTTAAGCCCTTTGCCAATTTCATATCTTTCCACCAGATGTTGGTCTTTCATTTCAGGTTTGTAAATGGCCATTCTGACTTTCATTATGCTAGAATAGTTGTATATTTGGAAATCTTTTTTGATATCAAATAACCATGCCTCGGCTTCCTCACCTGTTTTGGATTCCCCGTCAAACGTAGCAAGTTTAATCTTCTTGAATTCCCCTTCAATATGATTTACTTGTTTCCTTTTTGTGTCTGGTTTTTCTTTATCTTCAGCTGAAGGGGTACCCTCAGATGAGTTGTTCTCTTTTTCTTCTTCAGGATCGGATTTCTTGGAGGCCCTCTTACTGACCTCTTCTTCATGATTATCATCTTTTTGGATTTTCTTGGTTACTATGCTGCGCAGTAGAACTTCATTTATCTCCTGCTGTTCCTGTTGTGGTTTCTTCGTTTTCTCATTGTCTTCTTTGAAAACATGCAGTTCAACAATAGTATTCCTCATTGTTTCCAGTACTTCCGTAGGTGAGCTTATGTCACTATTTTGTCTTGGATCTCCCAGAGGTCCTTTCTCTGGATCCCCTTCCATTCTGATTTCTGCATCATCCTGAGCTGCCATAATTCACACAAAATAGAAAGGTTTTTCTGTTTGTAACAAAAAGATTTATTAGTTTTTCTTAAATCAAATATATATAAAGCAAGTACAGTGGCCTTGTTTAAGTCCAGTGTTGTAACCTTTTCTCGGATACCATATGTAATAAACCTCGAATTTACCATACAAAAAAAAAACTTTTATGATCGTAAAATCTTCAAATTTCGTTTACAAAGATTACTTGGTAGAAGGAAAGATCCTAACCAACTCTTGTTATAAAAAAACTGAGGTATAAATCCTAAGCCCGACTTACTACAAATTTTATAGCTACATCATCTTAACTCACTTCTAATAGAAAATATTATAAGGGTAAACTTCCAAGGTTCTAGCAATTTCCTTCTGCCTTCGTTCTATATACTTATATGTATCTGTAGGTCTATGCAGATAATAATCGAACTCAGATTTCAATGTTACAATTCACTCTTTAGCATAAGGACTTCTATTATCGCTCATTCTTTAACATGAGATCTCTAATTTCATGTGCGTGTCCACTTAAGTAAATTACTCTTGGGACACAATATTTAAATTCCATCTATATAGCCATGAGTATGATCATAGTGAATATTCTATTCCAATATCAAAGGAACTTTGATAAATGAGGGTTATGTTAAGTCTCGTTACCCCGACTTAAGGTGTTCCAACGAAGATTTAACTTGGTCGGACTACTAATTAAAGCTAACGCGATGAATTTGAAATGGGATTTGACTCTCATTGAGCCAAGGAGGGGGTCTAATCGTAACATTCTTTAAGTAAATCAAAGGTCCACTGTCAGGAGTAGTTAAGACTCTGTACCCACCATTAATGGCAATCCTGTGAGCGTAAGTTACATGGTAACTTAGCTGGATTTTCAACCAACGTGTCATGCTGATTCTGCCCATATCACATGGCTAACCATCCTTTGTACCCTTCACATTTAATCTGAGAAAAGAAAGTACCGCTTAGGGTTTCATGGGCTTACATTTTTTCATTATTGATTTCTGCGAAGGGGCTCTGCGTATTGTTTCTTAGCGGTGAAAACTGTTGTTATGGAGGTCATTCCACTGATGCATCCGATGGCGTGGACCAATTCCCTGGTAAGTCTTCCTTAACCATAATACCATAGCTGAGTAACTTAGGTGGAGAAATTTGGGAGAGTCAGTATAGTGCTTCTATAATCGTCCTGCAACTGTTGTTATGTTTTCTTTCTTTCTGTTGAACCCTTATCCTATTATTACTTCTCTGTAATACTTTTGTAGTCATCACATTCTTGGGGAAATGAGTCCCTTTGAAGTTATCGATGTTTCCCGTGGCTTTTCTTATATGGAAGGTAATTTGTTCTTCATTTGTCCATACTCCAGGGTATAGGTTTTCGTAGCTCTACTGATAATGGGGTTCCTTACAGACCCTCTAGTAACCTTCTCTAGGACTCGAGTTGACTATTGTACGATTGGGTGGAAAGTCCTAAATAGTCTTATCTTATTCTTTTGCTTGTCTTAAATTCTCTAAATCTGGAGTTTGGGTTGGTATTGAAATGAATTGATACTGTCGCCAATGTTGAGCAGTCCAATGATGCTATCCTACGGTTCATTTCGATCCTTACTTATAAAAGTTATTGTATTTATTGTGGTCTAGTAAATTGGATTCAAAAGTTGGGGCATCTCAGTATCGTTTGTTTCCTTAACACCATTGTATTCCATTTGGTTCCAGATGGCTCTGTGTAGTTCCAGTTTAGCTATAAATTTTATACCATGTTTGTACACAATATGTCTTATATCATTTATGCATTATAAGGACTTGATACTATGAATTAATACATTCCATTAAAATCATCAATTGTTGTGTAAATATTTCCTCATTGTTGGTTTTGTTTCATTTCCAAGGATTTGTATGAGCACTAATGATGGGCCCTGTTGATGCGAGGGTACCCATAGAGGGTTAAAGAACCATCCAACCTCAGCCTAGCATATATCCAGACAGAGGGAGATGCGACAAACAGAGGAGGAGAATGAGCCTTCCAAACCAAAGTTGAGTATCACTCAAGCATAACCTGATTGTGAACAATCACCATTCTGTTGTCGTTCCTTTTACCTTTCTTTCATATTATGCTACTAATTATAGGGTATACTTTTGTAGGTCTTCAATATGCGCAAGTTTCATATAACCACCCCTATTCTTGGCACAAAAGGTATTTGGGTTCCAAGCCCATATCCTCTCAGTTTTAACTCTACAGGTGCTAGGAAAATGGTTTGTGGCTCCATCCAAATTTTTGTTTTCAATTAGTTCTGTTCCACCATCAGTATTGTTAGGATGAAGTGTAAACGCTCTTGCATACAGGTCCATGTTCGATTTGAGTTTGGTCAAACTATGTAATAATTTTCTTGATTTCCTATCACGATTGCTATATGTAAAAATTACTACACAGGACTCTTTTGAAAAAAATAAACGATTGCCGGGTGCCTTTATTCAAACCTTTTCCCCAATCTAGTCTTAGACTAACTCTCTATTTTTTTTGTCATGGCTATTGTCAAATAATCTGTATTTGAGTTATGCATTGTATAAAAGAAAACAATTTATAATCCCGAACTTTATACTTTGTGAATCGATTTTATTGCACAGACATTTTGATTGATAATACATAATGCCACAATGTCTATCATAACGTTTTTTCCCTAATTTTGAATGGTTCTGATGAACATTGTGGTTCTATAGCTTTCTTACTGTAATTTTTGGATGTGTATAATTTCTTCTATACTTTCGATCTTTGGTTAATGGCCAAAATAGATTGACAGTCTCGTTTACTAAAAGAATTGTTTACGAATGAAAAATACTGCTATCAGTTCGGTACCATTTCTTGGATGAGTTATAAATTTTAATATCAAGGTTTGCGAATTTATCAGATATGTGTAAACCCAGTCTCGGGTTCTAGAATAGTTCTTTTTAGAATTTATCGGCACTTGCACCTCTAACATTTAGTTATATATAACCATAGATTCTTGACAAGTTTTAAATTTCTTCGAAGTTATATTCCAGAACTTAAAGTATGGACAATTATATCTAATCATTGTTCGAACTACCATAATAATTTTCGATATATATATATGTAGCCTTTCCCTGTAACGAAGTATTACAATTTTCAAAATTACTCCAATGCGTGTATATCTATATGTTTAAGTACTTGTACGCATAGTTATTTCCTACTACCCCGTAACCATGTGCAACAATAGTTTCAATCATGTAGAGAATTACTCTCAAATACCCACAAGATTCCATATATGTGTGCAATACGGGTACAAGAGGTTTCGACATAGCCAGATTTATCTCCAAAGGGTGATTACTAACAGGAAATCAATGTACAACAGGTATCAAACTAGCAACAGGCTCTTAACATAATTGATGGAGTAAGATTCATAAAACTACAGTCACATTTCCATCAGAATTAAATAGAAAAACATTTCTCATATATCTAAGTCACATAATAATTTCGAGTAAATAAATCGTCATGACTTGTAGTTGATTTTATGTTGAAATAATTTGTTTGCTTACATAATATGACATCAAATATCTGCATAAGTGAGTGTTTGTTGTATTCATTACATTTTATTTTAATCAGTAACGCCGATGCAAAGTACCAACTACAAATATATCTATATATATACATAGTTCCACCTAGATATTGAATTACAGAAGAGACAATTCCAGAATTTGGTTATCTGTTATAAACTTCATATAGATGAACATATTTTATCCATGGAAAATATTTCACTTTTAACAAAAACAAATGAATTACAACAAACATATATAATCATTCAAGCAGAGGAGAAAAAAACATATCTAAACCAGTTCACCGGAAGACAAAGGGAACAACCACGTTCCTCCTAACTGTAGAACAGGGCAACCAATTCACTTGTCCTATTCACCCCCTCGCCTAACCATGAATCCATGAGGGTTAACTTGGAACTCTTCCTCAACAACATCGTTTAACTTCATAAAAACTTCTTCTTGCCTCACAGTCAACAATGAGTGTTCATAAAAACAAGAGGTAATCCTATTTCCCCAGCATACTTGGCAGCGTCCTGCCTCCTCTCATATGCTATATATGCAAAGTCATTTTTTTTTGCCTAGGTCTTTTCCCTCCCTTGGGAATTTTCGTAGCTTTCCAAATCCCTGATTTTGAGGGGCTGCTAATGGCCAAATCCTTGATTTTCCACTTGTAAAAATCATCCCAGAGGTAGTTCCAACATGTTCCCCTCTCATGGAGACATGGTCAACAAAATTTAACATGGTTGTTCCATTTGTCCTCCTGCAATAAATAAAACAATATTTTGTTTACATACAAGTGTCATAGTCAAATAGTTAGTTGGGTCAGATCAGGTCTCTACCCAACAGTCATAATAATTAATTACAATTTATCAAATTCAAAATTCAAAATTCAAAATTTCCATAAATGGCAGAAATTTTCCAAATTCGAATTTACTAAAAACATAATAGTTTTTCTAGCAAATTTTGACTTTCGAAAATACCTTTTTTTTTTTGGATGTCACACTTCACCTGTAATTCCCTGCTAATGCTATGGGTACTCTTTTTCCCCCTTATCCCCCAGAGAGACAAAGGGGCCATGCACACACACAACCATAAATCCTCTAGCTCCCATATCGCCTCGCAAGGTAAAGCCACCACTCTCTCTTAGGATGGGTATCCCAATTCTCACAAGTAAAACTAGTTAAAAATTATGCAGCATAACCTTACCCATAACCAGTGTGATCCATTTCTCCTCTAGGTGATTTTTTTTATATAATTTCTCCATGACATATCCCCACTTGCACAATTAATTCCCTTTTTAATTAAATAATTTAGAATTATTTCGCCCTTACACTTGTCATCCTATCCCCCAAGTTGCACAAGTAATTCCACAATTTATTTTAATCAAAGTTTATTTCCCTCACCCTTCCTAAAAGAGCTCCTTAAATCACTCATAGTTGTCTCTTTGTTCTCCTTATTTCCAATTTATGATTGACGCATTACTAAATATGAGTTGAGTTAAAATAGGAATATTCTTCCAGTTAGACTAGTGTTAACTAGACTCTAGATACATTTCTACGTGTACACATTCTCTCATCTTTATTTCTTTCTTATTATAAAAACCGTCTTTTTACATTTTCTTTCACACATGTGCCTTATGTCAATATTTAAATATAATTCACCCCCTTTTATATTCTTAACTTGTTTTACATCATTCCCTTTTCATTTAATTTATTTAAATTAGTTAATAATTTAGTGTTATCTTCCTACAAGAACTTAGGCTTAGGATTAAAGTTGAATAGGCTTAGACTTCATTTGTTGTTTACAATTACTAAATTCATTCTTTAATTAATTTATTAATTAATTAATCCGACAATTCTCAAGATTTTACAAGGTTTAATTATTCACTCACTGTTTTCTAGCCCACCTAGATTCATTGACTCAAATTGTATTTATGCGACGTGCCCTTCAAGATACACTCTATGCTCCAAGGGTGCCACTCACCTATGAATGGTTTTGGTAGTTTTCCAACCTTTAGAGTCAACACTCCATTCAACCGATCTTGTGAGAGACTAAGGGATTCTAAGGAATAAGGACCATGTTGTATTGCGTGCCCCTTAGAAATCTTCGTGAGTGACTGTCTCAGTCTACCCTCATGACATCGTGAACCTATTGAACTAGGTAATCGTTAACCTACAATTCGAGCCATGGAGGGAGTGCTAGTAGGATGTGACAATGACTCTGCCACACATCTCCCTCAGTATATGGTCTATGTGCATGGTCCCTTTACTCTGTATGTGAGTCATATTAGCAACCAATCATCAACCTACATCCATCAATGAAACATTGTCAATGATCCATATACAAAATCATACTATAATCGATCATATGCCACATAGGCATAAATGAAATACTTAAAGCAATACAATCCACTCCCTGACTCAATCTAGAATCGAAGGTGGTCCATTGATGCCCTCAGCATCCACAATCCATCAAGTGTCCTGCACACTCAGGGAAACTCGTCAATAACATCTGTAAATATGCATATAAAAATTAACATAAAATCATAATCCATCAACATCATCATAAGAATCCATAAGCAAAAAAATAACCATGTAATATAACCGGATCATTTGCAAGCAAGTTTCCTTAAATAATAAGTCAATAGCATGTGCTCCCAAGAGAGGGATGTTACATACACCCCCTCTTGTTTTAAACTTCATCCTGAAGTTGTACAGTATATAAAATGAAATAATAAAAGTATATGACAAGATTTATATCTAATCTATCAAATAACTAAGGAAATTGTCGACAGATATCGTATGAGTCCTCCCAGGTAGCCGAGTCTGGACTATAATGGTCCCACTAGACCTTGAACTGTTCGACTGTTCGATACCGTAGTTCTCGAATGTGATGATTGAGAATGAAGATTGGCTCTGCCATGAGTGCACCCTAATCTGAAACCTGCAAATAACTCTTGTCATTCACATGTGTAGGATCACTAACATAATATCTCAAAACAAATACATGAAAAACATCGTGCATATGCCTCAAAGAATCAAGAAAGGCTAGTCGATAATCCGTGGGTCCTTTCTTTTCCACAACTTCAAAAGTCCCCATATACCTAGGAGAGAGTTTATCTCCCTTCCCAAACTTGATCGAACTCTTGAGCGGTTTCACCCATAGGAAAATGCGGTCACCAACTTCATAATGGCGGTCAACATGATGCACATCAACATAACTCTTCTGTTGATCTTGCACTTCTTTAATCCCTTGTCTTATCATTTTCATTTGTTCTTCCATTTCTTGGATCAGTTTTGGTCTGACTAGGACCCTATCCTCAAGTCGATCCCAGCTCAATGGCATCCAACACAGTCGCCCATAAAGAAACTGAAATGGTTCCATCTTAATGGTACTTTGATAGTTTTTGTTGTACACAAACTATACCAGTGGCAAGAACTCTTCCCAACCTTCTGTTGGTCCATCAGATACATACACAACATATATTCCAAATTTTGGTTCATTATTTTTGTTTTCCCATCAGTCTCAGGGTGATATGTTGTACTAAAGTTAATTTGTGTTCTCGAGGCCTCTTGGAAACTAGTCCAAAATCATCATGTAAACACCAATCCTCGATCGAATATGATCCTTCTCGGTACACCATGTAAACTTACAATAATGATGATAAAAACTCTATCTATTTCTTGTTCTTGATACATCGTATGTGCAGGAATAAAAAGCACACTCTTCATTAGAGTGTCAACTACCACTAAAATTGAGTCGTTCCTCCTTGCCGTCAGTTCAAATCCAACAATAAATTCCATCGAAATGACCTTCCATTTCGATTCCATAACAATGTGTGCTTGTAGTAATCCTACTGGATGTTTATGTTTGACATCCACTTACATTCTAAACATCTTGCCACATAGATAACTATGTAGGACTTCATTTCTTTCCAAAACAACAAGGTCTTAAGGTGTTCCCTCATCTTAGTGACTCCTACATGAGCCATGTACATTGATCTATGAGATTCTCTTAAGATCAAACTTATTAATTCGTCATTAGGAGGTACATAAATCTAGTTATTATACCTCATCAATCCGTCGTTGTCCAATGCATATCCTTCAAACTTTGGTACCATCATGGTGTCTTGTCTGATATTTTCCTTAACCTCTTTATACCAGTCATCGTCAAAATGTATAGTTAGAATCTTCTCTTGAAGATTTGTTTGAATATGTATCATTGAGAATATGTGCAGTCTCTGATTCAACACATCTTCTACTCTATTCACTATTCCTTTTATGTAAGTAATCTCAAAATCGTACTCGTTAATCAATTTTGACCAACGCCTTTGTCGTGCATTCAAGTCACTCTACGTAAATATGTGTTACAATGTGCAATCATCTATTTCTAGTTCGAAATTTCATCCTATCAGATAGTGTCTCCACACTCTCAAGGCATACACAATGGCCAATAAATCCAAATCAAGCATTGCATAGTTCTCCTCATGATTTATTAATTTCCTTGTTATGTAAGTGATCACTCGATCGTCTTGCATCAAGGCTCTGCTTAAGCCTTCCTTGGATGCGTATGTGAATACCAAGAATTCCTTTCCATGTTGGGGAATTTTAGTATCAGTGATATCGACAAAATCCCTTTAATCCCTTTAAATGATTCTATGCAATTTTCGTTCCATAAAAACTTCTTGTTTTTCTTGTACAATTCTGTGATCGGATTTTCTATCTTCAAAAAACCTTCAACGCACCATCGTTGATATCCTACTAAACCCATAAATTTGTGTACTTCTGGTATGTTTTTCAGTGCATGCAATTCCATAATAGCCTCTACCTTTTTTGGATCCACAACGATTCCTTCATCAAATAGAACATGCCCTAAGTAATGAATCTTCGATTGGTAGAAGGAACATTTCGACTGTTTCTTGTATAATTTGTTTTCTCGTAAACACTGTAGTACTAAGATTAAATGTTCGTCATATTCTTCCGTCATCCGAGAATATATCAATATGTGATCAATGAATACTTGAAAAAATGTTTCCAAGTAGTCACAAAACACCCCATTCATCAATGTCATGAATATCCCCGGGGTGTTTGTCAGTCCAAATGGTAAAATGTTAAACTCCTAATGTTCGAACCTCATCTTGAATGTTGTCTTACGAATGTCTTCTTCTTTAATCCATAACTAGTGATATCTTGATATCAATTCGATCTTTGAAAACATTGTCGTGCCTTTCATTTGGTCAAATAAATCATCTATTCTTGGCAATGGATATTGGTTCTTGATCGTTGCCTTGTTCAATTAACAATAGTCAATACAGAGTCTCCAATACCCATCCTTCTTTCTTATGAAAATAACAGGCGCACCCCATGGTGACACACTTGGACGTATAAGTCCCAGGTCCAACAACTCCCTTAGTTTCATTTTCAACTCTTGTAACTCAAGCGTTTACATATGATAAGGTGCTCTTTCTATCGGTTCAGTTCTATGTTTTAAGTCGATTGTAAATTCCATTTTTATTTTGGGCGGAAAACCTGGTAACTCTTCTAGAAACATGTCATCAAAATCTTGTACTACCAGAAGGTTTTCTAATCCTCCCACCTCACCCTTGTCATTTAGCGCTAATATTGCATATAACTTACATCCTTTGTGCAAGATATTTTGTAGCTATGGGGAAGAAATGAACCTCAAGGACACTCCCTCGTTTCTTCCTACGATCACTCTTCTTCATCCCTCATCATCAGTCAAACTCAACCATTTTGTCTTACATTTGAGTATCGCATCATGTGATTCCAATCAGTTAATGGAACTGTCTGCAACCTTTCCTCCAACCTTTTGTTTGGCACCCGAAGCCATTTCTACATATCTAAATTGGTCCTCCTAGACTGCCTTTACCTTAATTACTTTTATCTCTACACCATAAATAAATTCCTCTATAGAAACTGAATATATCAAAATACTAAAATTTGGGTCGGCAATGGTACCTGATGTCTCGACCACAATGGACTAGTGGTCGGCTTGGCAGTTATTTACCCCAGCATGAATCCTATGGGCCTTTCCCAAATCTCCAACCGTAGTGTGTCATGTTGATCCAACTACTCTAGCCTTCTCAATCGTACAGTCTCGTTGGTAATGTGGCTCTCCACATTTCCATCATCCAGTCTTCGGTCCAGTACTCCTAGTCCCCGAAGTAGAAGTTGTTGGCCTACAATCATGAGATCCTGGTCTGTTCTATTGAACATGCCTAAATTGTTGGTACTGCAACCGATGCTACCGCTGATGTTGTGGTCCTATGTAGGTAGTCCTATACTAAGGATTCATTCATCATGGTGTCATGAACGTGGATCCTCTAGATGTATATCAATATCTTGATGTCTTCCTAGATGGTTTCTGATGTTGATGCGCACCTGATTTTGTTTGTCAAGTCGGTCTTACAAGAGTCTTGCCCTGACCCCCATTGTTCAACTCTTCCTCATCTATGAGGGCCTTCTAGATTCTATCATGCAACGTATGAGGCATTAGGATCCTCACCATCACATGAATGTTAAATTTGAGGCCGAACACAAACCTTTTGACCTTTAGCTTCTTGATGTTCAGATGTTTAGCATACCTAAGCAGCTCCATGAATCGGGCCTCATAATCGGGCACCGTATGACCACCCTTTTGTAAGGAATTGAACTCATTGAGATGGTTCTCAATGAATTCCTCTGATAAATACCTCTCCTGGAACTTCTCCTCGAACAGTTCCCATGACACATCTTCGACGATCATGTCTACCTGGGGTAGGAGCCTCATCCACCAAATAAGAGCACTCCTCTTCAACTAAAATACATCCATGCAGAATTTCATGTTGGAGGTGTAGTCGCGAAGTGTGAATCACATCGCCATGTTCTCCAAACATGCCTCGGTGGCTGAGGCATCCATGGCACCCGTGAACCCGGGAAACTTAACCTTCTCGAGTTTTCTCTAAATGCTACCACTGCCAACTGGAGTGTGTTGTGAACCCTCATTGGGTACAGGCACCCTGGCCTCATCTCTATCTGTTCAATTAATCAAGGCCTCTCACATCCTCTAAAGGAATCTCATCAAACCAACCACATCCTCCATAACAATCTGCTCCATCTCAATGACTTTTTCTTCTCCCTGGGGGTTCGACCCCTCTGGCGTGGATGCTACTGTAGGAGTCACACCTCCTCCCCTAGCACCACATCGTCTACCTCCATGATGTCATCTAACCATGATTACATGTAATGACACATTTCAATTTAAATTAGAGATAAGTTATTAATCAGATGTTTAACAGAGTTGAAGATGTAATGATCCCAACTCGCGGGGTTAAACCCACTCTAATACCATATGTAATCTCCCCTCTGTTAAAACAAAAATAGTGATGCACAAAAGGTAAATGATGTTTTTTTTCTTTGCATAAGGAATTTAAATCGTCACAACATAAATTAATAACATTACAAGTGACACATCATCGAAATCAATAACGACACAAAGACAATGCATTGACATGAATAAAAGTGACACATGATCAAACATAAAAATAGATAGCGACATAGCTCAATACATCAAAATCAATTGAAGCAGATACATAAATAATGATCAACCACATCGTTAAATATAAAATATTACTTGCCCAACCTATCCTGCATAAATAGGACCTCTAGGACACATAAACAATGCTAAAACCAAGGATTCATCTGATTTATTTTTACCACTTAAGGTCTCAGGGATGGCGACTGTTTTGAGGAACAAGGAGGTATCTAAATCCCTTTAATCAATCACAACTCATAACTCTAGACTAGATTATCATTCATATATCAACATTAATTTCATGGTGCAAATAAATCTAATTACTTAATCAATCTTACATAAACATCATCTTAATGGCGCAAGAGAATCCAATTACCTAATCCATCATACATCAACTTTAATTTCATGGTGTAAGAGTAATCATTAATTTTATTGTCATGGCGTAATAGTAATCATCAACTTTATTTTCATGGTGCAATAGTAATCAAATTACATATCCAATCATACACTGTGTTAGATTCATGGTGCAAGAGAAATCATCAGTCTTGTTCATGGCGAAAAAGTAATCTAATCATATAACCAATCATACATCACATTAAATTCACAACGCAAGAGTAATCATCAACTTTATTTTCATGGTGCAAGAGTAAGAAAATTACATAACCGATTATACGTCGCGTTAAATTCATGTCGCATGATAAATCATCAATTTTGTTTCATATCCAATTATTGTATTAATGAAGGGTTTACTTATTTATAATAATTCTTCTCGATATTTAAAAGATAACTAAATGAGTATAAGTAGCCACCCTCAGAAGGAAGTATTAAATTTTATTCCAGGCACTAGTAGGCTATCCAAACTTTAAAATGTGTGAGGATGATTCAAAGATCGTCTTAAGAAACCATAAGGAAGTCAATCTTCTTTAAGCAATGCATGAGAATTCACTATTACTTGAGTATCTCTTAAAAACTTAACAAGATCATTCATAAAAACAAATGAATGATTTAAGGTGCTTGCGCGTCAATCTAAGAGAATTTAAGGAAGGTCATATCGCTAGAGTTGCACCAGGATTCCAAACCCTAAATTAAAATTAAGAATAACAATCTATTAAGGCCATAGATATAAGAATTCATTCCTAATTTAATTTCAATTTAAAAAATTTAAAAGAAGGTCCCAACCCTTTAAAAAAAAAAGAGAGAACTCAAGTCCTTGTTCCTTGCATATCCAATTGACAAAGGGGTCAACAACCTATTGGACAAACTCTAAGGAAATATCACCCCCTTCATATCTATATACAAACCATATGAAGTTGGCTTAAGTTTATGAGAATCGTTGGGTATATTCGAGACAACCAAAAAACACAGAGTAAGTAATGAAATAGCTGAGTGAACACCCACGTAAAGAACATCTTAAGTTATGATATTCGTTGAGCATATTCTAGGAAAAAGAAAATGTAGAGTAAGTAATAAATAGCTGAGTGTAAATCCAATCAAATTGCATCTTAATTTATGATATTCATTGGGAATATTCTAGGCAAACGAAAGCACATAGTAAGTAATGAATGGTTGAGTGAAAATCCACGCAAATCACAACATAAGTTATGAGATTCTATGGGCATATTCTAGGAAAAGAAAACACAGAGTAAGTATTGAATAGCTGAGTGAAAACCCAAGAAAATCGCAGCTTAAGTTATGATTTTCACTTGGCATATTGCAGGTAAAGAAAACACAAAGTAAGTATTGAAATAGCCGAGTGAAAACCCAAGAAAATTACAGCTCAATTTATGATATTCGTTGGGCATATTCTAGGAAAGAAAATGCAGAGTAAGTATTGAAATAGTTGAGTGAAAACCCAAGAAAATCACAACTTAAGTTATGACATTCGTAGGGCATATCCCAAGAAAAAAATGCAGAGTAGGTAAATGAATAGCTGAGTGGAATCCAAGAAAACCGCATATTAAGTCTATGATAATCGTTGGGTATAATCAAGGAAAAAACACTGAGCGGTTTTGATGGAAAACATAGAGAATACTCTAGGAAGAATAGCAAGTTAGGATCATGTTAAAATGTAGAGAAAACACTAGGAATAATAGCAAGGTAGGATCATGTTAAAACATAGAGAAAACTCTAGGAAGAATCACAAGGTAAGATCATTGTAAAATGTAGAGGTGTTGGTGGTTGATCCAATCCACAAGCAAAAGTTTAGGGAGAAAGAAAGAAGTGACTGAACAATAAGTAATCTGGTTCGACGCATCGATGTATCAATAAAAAAAAATGAATTAAAAAGGGATAACATAGATTAAATTTTCCATACATTGGTTAGAATTTAGATGCTAGCATTGTTAAAAATATCCCTTCCACATCCCACAACCATCCATTGAACTCACAAAATTAAGCATTCATAATTTAATACATTTTTTGCAATAAAACTCTATGTATATGTAAACCAAACTATTACATCCAACCTAGATAAGAAATATCGTAACATTTGTGACGCTCCTTCTCATCTTTTTCTTTCTAATCATTGAGACTTCACCGGTACCTCGCAACCAACACTAGGGGTACTCCTCATCCCCCTTATACCCTCTAGCCGCAAAGGAGCCACACACACACACAATCATAAACCCTTTAGCTCCCAGCTCACCTCGCAAGGTAGAGCCACCTCTCTCTCTCAAATTGGGTATCCCAATTGTCACAAGTAAAACTAGTCAAAAAATTTGCAGTGTAATCTTACCCATAACCAGTGTGATCCATTTCTCATCTACGCCATTTGTTTTATAGAATTTCTCCATGACACTTATCTACTTTTACAATTAAATCACTTTTTAAATAAATAATTTAGAAATATTTCCCCCTTACACTTGTAATCTTCCCCCCCAAGTTGCACAAGTAATTCCACAATTTATTTTAATAAAAGTGAATTTCACTCTCCCTTCCTAAAAGTGCTCCTTAAATCACTCCTATTTGTCTCTTTATTCCACTTATTTCCAATTAATTACTGATGCCTTATTAAATCTGAGTTAAGTTAAAATAAGAATCTTCCTCTTGTTAGACTAGTATTAACTAGACTCTAGATATCTTTCTATGTGTACACATTCTTTCATCTTTATTTCTTTCTTATTAAAAAATACCTCCTTTTTACATTTTCTTGCACACATGTGCCTTAAGTTAATATTTAAATATAATTCACCCCCTTTTATATTCTTAACTTATTTTACTTCATTCCCTTTTCATTTAATTTATTTAAATTAGTTTATAATTTAGTGTTATCTTACTACAAGAACTTAGGATTAGGATTAAAGTTGAATAGGATTAGACTTCATTTGGGGTTTACAATTAATAAATTCATTCTTTAATTAATTTATTAATTAATTAATTTGGCAGTGATCAAGATTTTACAAGGGTTAATTATTCGCTCAGGGTTTTCTAGGTCCCCTATATTCATTGACT
>ML777569.1:783636-806562 GCA_009831015.1 Picea engelmannii | reverse complement strand
CAACACTCCATGGTTGGAGGCCTTGACATTTGTTCACTCCCTTCAACTTTTCTGGGCTCTTTAAAAGTTGACTGTCCCCAAGGACTGTTTCTGAAAAAGGAAGGCTTGCTTCCCTTCTGCCTCTGTTCCTTCTTAAACCTCTTGTGGTCCTCCCAAGCCTTCCGAAAGGTAGGTTTTTCTTTCTGCTATTCATATAGGCATTTCGCCCTTCTTATGGTCTCTTCCATGGTCTTGGGATCATCATATTGAATCTTGTCACCAATGGAAGGTGGCAGTCCACTCAGATACCTCTGAATTTTGACAGCCTCATCCTTGATGAATGGAACATACTTCAGTAGTTCCAGAAAACTTYGTTCATACTCATCAATGGTCATGTTGCCCAGTTTGAGTTCGAAAAACTCCTTCATCTTTCTGTCATAATACCTTTTTGTCAAGTATTTCTTCTCGAAATACCTCTTGAATTCCTTCCAAGTAACCTCTTTCTCTTTGATGTGTTGCACCTGCGCAAACTGATCCCACCACATAGATGCCTTTCCTTTCAGTTGGTACATTGCAATTCTTCCTTCTGCATGAGCAGAATAATTCTGCAGCTGGAAGTATTTCTTCATGCCAAGAAACCATGTCTCAGCATTTTCCTCCTTCTTATGCTCCCCATCAAATGTTGGAGGTTTAATTTTATTCATTTCTCCTTTCAATTCCTCCCTTCCAGATTTATGATGTTTTCTGGTAGGTGATGGGCTTGAATTGTTGTGTGTCTTATTGCCAGAACGTTTTTGGGAGCGACTGTGATGTCGGCTACCACTCCTCGACCTGCCTCTTTCCCCATGAGTTCTGCGACTCTCCGTCGTACTTGAGTCTCTTCCTTTCTCAAGTTTCTTCTCTATTCTTTCGAGACTCTGCATGAATCTTAAGTTTAATTTCCCTTGCCGATCTCTGACTTTCATGAGCTTTTGGCTATCAGCTCGGCGTTCCTTGGCCTCTCTTTGTAACCCTTCAATGATTTTCATCATATTTCCTTCCTTATCCATCTCTTTTCCATGCCCATTAGAGTGTGATCCCTCGACTCCTTCGTTAACATCCTTTCCTTCTTGTTCATCTTCCATTTCAGGAATAATTGGCATTCTTCCCCACTCCATACTTGGTGTTGATTGTCTGGAGTTTTGGCCTCTGTTGTGTTCGGAACACACACTATGCAATCAAATTCAAAATTTTCAGGACATTAAACTTCATGAATAACCCACAATATTCATAATTAATACGAACAAGAACGAAATTTATTTCAGCTTCACAAGTTTTCTGAGTTTTGTATGGCTTGGTGTTTTTCGGGTGACCGAAACTTCCATTTCAGTTATCTCGGGACTTCCAATTTCGGAGTTTCGCAACTCCTGATGTCGAGTTTTACTATCCTCTCGGATTCTCGATCTCCGATAAGCCCTTTTTACGTGCTAGCCCTCTTGAGCCTAGCCCTTGACTCATATGACCCTGCACCCTGACCGTGGTCATTTCCCTCTCGTGACTACCCCTATCGGAGTTTCTGCACTTGCGCTGTCAACAGGCGCAGGTCCTCGCAACCCCCGATTCTCCAATCTCTGATATGCCTTAGTTCCCCAAGCTCAGCCCTGGCCTATGTGACCGCTGACTCGTGACCCTGGCCTTGTCCCTTATCGGGGTTCGGGGTTTCGCAAATATGAATGCGCCCAAAACGCTTGACAACGGAATCCCCAATTTCCCGAATTCCGATGGACCCTGTCCGTGCTAGCCCTCTGGGCTAGAGCCTCATCATGCAACCACACTATATGACCTTAATCAAACCACTCCTCAGGGTTTCGGCGATTCAACATCAAGCTCATACGCTCACGGGATCTCTGATGGGTCCTAGTCGTTGACTTGTCAACAATCCTTTCTCCTGTTGCTATAAATCTGCCACCTGTCCTCCTGTCAGTCGGTGTGGCCCCACACACCTAAGCCTTATCGGGAAATCGCATATCGCGATTTTCCCGTGCTCGAAACCTTTGCCTCCGGATTCTCCGATATCCCGATGCCCGATATCTGACGCGCCTTTCGCTTTATCCCTTCGCGATCAAGTGAGGTCCATGTGACCCTTGTTCATATGACCACAGTCATACGCTTTTGTCGGGTTTTCGGGGTTCAGGGTTTCAAAGTGTATGGCTCACTCGTCACCGGAGTTCCCGATTTCCTGATTCCCGAATTCTCAAATCTCGATTACTAGAGTGATAATTGAGCACCATAGGGTGGTCATTAATACTATCAAAGATTAAAGGTAGATATTATTTCATTGCTTATAGTATTGTTTGGATGTTCAATTAATTGTTTGATTACAAATATTTGAGTCACTTACCATGATTAGGGAAAAAAGAAACCCTAATTTATGATAGTTGTGCATTTTCATAATTAGATGGAATTGTTCATTAATACTACCAAAGGTTAAAGGTAGATATCATTTCATTGCTTATCATATTTGCTCAAGAGTTAAACGTGGCAATTAGTGGTAAGGGCATTAATTTCTTAATATTATTAATTAAAGGTGAAAAAGTAAACAAGGAAAACTTATGCATTCATAAATGCAAGGAAGTTACGAAATTAAATCTCATTCATTGATTTGGAGTGACAAGAATAATATGCTAGCATCTTTAATTGTTGGCCACAAGATATGAATTTGTAATTAAAAGGTTCATTAAATCATCTATTCTAATAAGGGGACGCCTATCGACATAATTACGACATTGGCATGATCTCATCTCCTCTCATGAGAGATTTGGGTTGAGTGTTGGAGTCTACTATGATACCAACATAGAAAAGTATATATCAGATGTTTTTCTCAAAAGCATAATAAATTCATAGGGAAATTTCTCCACCACAAACACATAAATAGAGTTTGAAAGTTGGAAAAGATCTCTCACAACTATTTAGATCTAAAAAATCCAAACCAACTCTGAAATAAGCATGTAAAAATTAATTCTAACACTTACATAGTAAGATATTCGAATAAGAGATGCTTCATATGCTTAACACTTACATAGTGAGATATTAGAATAAAAGATGCTTCCTATGTTTGAGGGGTTATAAGATTTTAAATCAATTATGAGTTTTTTTTGTTTTATAATGAAATTTGTGAAATTAGTAAATTGAACGGGAATTACCAACTCAGGATAATAATTATTCTTAAAAGGGATATTTGTAGGCATAATCTATAAGCTAACGGGATTTTAGTATTGGCAGGTAAAGTATCGACCGGGAAGGGAGAACTTGGCAGCGACTTGAAATCAAGTGAAGGCTTAAATTGAAATCAACAGTCCCTATAATATAACAAGCACCCGACCCTGTTCAAATGAATATACGATTGAGTACAGTGTCTCTGTTTAAACTACCAAACGCAGCCCCGAGCAGGATCAATCACGGCCAGACGATTCTTTCACTCTCGGGAGCTGAAAAGCATTCTAACTGTCATATTAGGGGGATTTCTCAAACGTATCTAACATAACATAATTGAGGTGACCCATGTGTTTCATGAGTAACATGAATCACATACCTCCTGTGCCAGTGCATGTATCCAATGGTTTGGTTTAGCTATGCCTACTACATCTAAGTCTCTTATTTTAATATAAGAAATTTATTGGGGAATTTAAATCTTTATTTTCATCTAAACCTAAATATTTGTGCCTATATCCAATGGTTTGGTTTTTCTATGAAATCCTTTATTTTAATTCAAATTTAATCTTTCCTCAAAATATCAATCTTTGTTTTAATGTTACTCTGAAGAAACCTAAATTTTTGGGAAAAATCCAAATCTTTTATTTAATATAAGTCTAAATATTTTTATCTTTATGCTACTCGATATTATGTCTATCATTCTACAACATACAATATATAAATTCAATTCCATCCCTATACATGTAAAGAAAATAAATATTGTGATATTTATTTTCAACAATCAATCTCAAAACTTCTATATCTAGTTAATCAATGCACCCACTTTAATCTAAATCTAGTTCTTTTAAATCTTTATTTTAATTTTTGAGCCTAATCTAAAACTTAATTTTTGCCCACTGTATATTATGCTTATCATTCTACAACATATGTATTCAATCTAGATCTGAATACATGCAATGAAAATAAATGTTTTGATGCTCGGTTTGAATAATCAATGTCAAAGTAAGTGATGCACACACTTTTTATCTATGAATTTATTTTTGGGTCATGTGTAAGTTTGACATAATTTTTAAATGAATATAGAAAAGTCAAATTAAAATGGAATGCATTTATTATTGAAATGAAGAAGGATTTGGAGGTTTGAACTAGCATTGGATGGTTGTATGGTAATATTTTAAATTAACCTATAATGTGTAATGCCAAAGTTTGATTGTGCATAATGTTAATGTTTGTAAACAATTCATAAAATACATTTCAATATGGACAACGATGTGCAAACCAATGCCCGAAGCAGAAAATTGAAGAAGTTGGCGTGAACGCAATGAAGAAAATTGAAGACGCAGGCATGAACCCAATGAAGAAAATTGAAGTCAGCCGGAAATTGTATGGGTAGAGTGACTTTCCAAAAAAAAGTGGAAACAACAAAAATAATTTTTTATAATGTTTATTAGGGTTAGGGAAATGATCAAAATATATTGCATTAGCAATGCACACTTAGAATGTTAAAGAATTTACTAAGATGGTGTGGGAGAAAGAGTCGAGTCAATGATATATTCAAAAAATAAATTGAATAAATGATTGTAAATGTTTGTACTATATTTGGAAAACTTTAATTTCAATGTACTATATTTATTATTAAAAATAAATATTGTACTATATTTATATTTATTATTAAAAAAAATATTTATGATAAAATAGTTTTGAAGATTTTAATATATTTTCATTATTTATAAAGGAGATATGAGTTATAAAAAATATGTGAAAGTAGTTCCTTTGAAGGAAAACAAATTCTAACATTAATCCTTTAATTTTGAATAAAAAATGAATTCTAAAATTAATTGCAGAAGTGTGTGTGCTATCATTAATCCTTTAATTTTGAATAAAAATTGAATTCAAAAATTAATTGTAGATATGTATGTGGTGGTGAGTGCAATAGAGTTTGCATTAAGACAATCTTTTTTTATGAGAGCAGAAACCCGTGTACTATGGGCCCACATTAGGGGTTATTGTTATATGGGCCATTCATTCCTCTCACCAATCCACAATAATAATAGGAGTAGAGTTATTTCTATTATAATTTGTATTAAGGTTACTAATAATAAATTATTTTATTAAGAAGTGATTATATATTATATTATTAATATTAAATGTTAATGTAATATCGAAAATTTATTATATTAATGATTATTAATAATATTTTTAATGGCTATTAACAATGGTCATAATTAATATAGGGGTATTAGTTATTATTAATATATTTATTAACTATATTATAAAAAGGGTACCTTAAGGGTATGTATGTATATTATACATACATACCCTATATACAATAATTATTAATTACTATTAATAATTAAAAATGTAAACAATAATGTATTAAAAATATATTAAGGTCAATGCACTTAGGGCTATGGTTATTATGCTTATTAGGGTTAGGGTTATTAGGGTTATTATGATTAGTGTTAGCGCCATATTAGAAAAATACTAAAATTTGGTCCACATCAAGCTCAACCATGGTTAACCTTAGTCAACCATTGAAAACCATAGTCAAGTTTATTTTCTATCAATGTCTTTAGAAAAACTAAAAATCATTATCTGTAAAGATAAAGATGATTTTCTATCAATGTCCTTAAAACATGTATGATTCTAAGTTTCTTTGTATGTAATACATCACATCACTTCAAAGTTCCTATCTTTGTGAGAAAGGAAACACCTTGTAATATTTTTTGAAAAAGATTGGACAAAACTTCATTTGCAAAACATGTCAAACAGAAAGCAACATTGTCATGTGAAAAAAATAACTCGACGTTGCCATTTCATGAGCAAAACGAAATGTTGCAACATGAGGAACTTAGTAATGTTGCAATTTGACAAGCATAGTAACGTCACAATCTAGAAAACATAGTAACATCAGAATGTCACAAACATAGCCCTGTAATTGCAATGTCACGAACATATCCCATCCATCGCAATGTGATGAACATAGCCATATTGGCGCAATGTAATGCACATAGTAGTGTCACATTATCACAAACATAGTAACGTCGCAATGTGACAAACATAGCCCCGTCATTGCAATGTGATGAACATGCTGATACTTTGTAATATTTTTTCAAAAAGCTTGGAGAAAAATTCCTTTTCAAAACATGTCAAACATAAAGAAACCTTGTCATGTGAAAAAAATAACTCTACATTTCCATTTCATGAGCAAAATGATGTGTTGCAACATGAGGAACATAGTAATGTTGCAATTTGACAAGCATAGTAGCATCACAATCTAGCAAACATAGTAACATCACAATGTCACAAAGATAGCCTTGTCATCGCAATGTCACAAACATATCCCATCTATCTCAATGTGTTGAACATATCCATATTGTCACAATGTGAAGAACATAGTAGCGTCAAATTCTAATAAACATAGTAACGTCACAATGTGGCGAACATAGCCCTATCATCGCAATGTGACAAACATAGCCCCATCATTGCAATGTGATAAACATTCCCATATTTTCTCAATGCGATGAACATATCCTCATTGTTGCAATGTGATGAACATATCCTCATTGCCGCAATGTGTGGTTTACTCAAATGTTTAAACATGAGGAACATGGTAATGTTGTAATATGACAAACATAGTAGAGTCATAAGATGACAATCATAGTAACATTGTAATGTTAAAAACATATCCTTGTCATCACAATGTCACGAACATATCCCATATGTCGCAATGTCACGAACATATCCCATATGTTGCAATGTGGCGAACATAGCCTTATTGTCGCAATGTGACGAACATAGTAGCGTCACATTCTGACAAACATAGTAACGTCGCAATGTGACGAACATAGCCCTATCATCGCAATGTGACAAACATAGCCCCGTCATTGTATTGTGATAAACATGCCCATATTTTCGCAATGTGTTGAACATATCCTCATCGTTGCAATGTGATGAACATTTCCTCATTGCAACAATGTGTGCTTTACTCAAATGTTTCAACATGAGGAACATAGTAATGTTGTAATACGTCGAACATAGTAGAGTCATGATCTGGCAATCATAGTAACATTGCAATGTTAAAAACATAGTCTTGTCATCACAATGTGATAAATATATCCCATCTTTCGCAATGTGATGAACATATCCATATTTTTGCAATGTGACGAACATAGTAGCATCACATTCTCACAAGCATAGTAACATCGCAATGTGACGAACATAGCCCTATCATCACAATGTGACAAACATAGCCCCGTCATTGCAATGTGATAAACATGCCCCTATTTTCTCAATGTGATGAACATATCCTTGTCGTTGCAATGTGATGAACATATCCTCATCGCCACAATGTATGGTTTACTCAAATGTTTCAACATGAGGAACATAGTAATGTTGTAATATGACGAACATAGTAGAGTCATAATCTGACAATCATAGTAACATTGAAATTTTTTAAAAACATAGCCTTATCATTGCAATGCGATGAACAAATCCTACTCGTTGCAATGTGACGAACACAGTCATATTGTGACAATCTATTAAACATAGTTGTTTCACATAATGACAAACATAATAACGTCGCAATGTGATGAACATAGTCATCTCATCACAATGTGACGAACATAGCCCTATCCTCCCAATGTGATGAGCATAGCCTTGTCGTCCCTATGTGATGAAGATAACCTCATTTTCGTAAAGTGACACAAATATACTGATGTCCTAATGTGAGAAACATTTACAAATGTCGCAATGTGTCTAATATAACACTTTGTTTTAATATGATGTATGCAACTCAATATTTCAATGTGACAAACATAGCCTAAAATTGCATGACATGACCATTTCCCGATGTTGTCATGTGACAAAAATAACCCACAATCAGAATGTGACATGCAAAAACCCTAGCCTCGTCATCACAATGTGATGATCATAGCGTGATCATTGCAATGTGACACAAATATACTGAGCTCAAAATGTGAGAAACATTTCCAAATGTCACCCATTGTCACAATCTGATGAAAACAAACTAATCAACATTGTCATGCGATAGTTCCATAGTAAACCATGGGTAAACATAATCAACATGGTCCAGCATAATCAACTCCACATTGTCTATGAAAGTCATCTATGGGCATGGTCATGCATAGTCAACCATGGTCAACCATAGTCAACCATAGTGAAGGTGAACCATGGCCAACCATACTAAACTTTGGTCCACATCAAGCTCAACCATGGTTAAACTTAGTTAACCATGGAAAAGCATAGTCAAGCATGGGAAAACCATAGTCAAGTTTATTTTCTATCAATGTCTTTAAAACAAGTATAAACCATCATCTATAATGTTAAAGATGATTTATTATCAATTTCCTTAGAGCAAGTATGCTTTTAAGTTTCCTTCTATGTAATACATAACATTAGTTCAAAGTTCCTATCTTTGTGATAACTGAAACACTTTGTTAGATTTTTTGAAAACTCTTGGACAAAATTTCCTTTTCGAAACATGTCAAACATAAACCAACCTTGTCATATGAAAAGCATAAATCAACGTTTCCATCTCATGAACAAAACTAGATGTTGCAACATGAGGAACATAGTAATGTTGCAATTTGACAAGCATGGTAGCGTCACAATATGGAAAACATAGTAACATCACAATGTCACAAACATATCCCTCGTAATGTGACGAACGCAGCCCAATTGTGGAATTGTGATAAACATAGCCATATTGTCGCAATGTCATGAACATAGTACCATCACATTTTGACAAATATAGTAATGTCGCAATGTGACGAAAATAGCCCTATCTTCGCAATGTGACAAACATAGTCTCATCGTTCCAATGTGACGAGCATGCCAATATTTTTGCAATGTGACAAACATAGCCTCGTCGTTGCAACGTGAAGAACATAACCTCATCGCCGCAATGTCTAGTCAACCGTAGTGAAGGTCTACTAAAGTTAACCATGGTTATGGCCAACCACCTTTAACCATGATCTTGTTAATCACGGTCAACCACAATTAACCATTGTCATGTTCAACCATAATTATCCATGTTCATGGTTAAGAAAGGTCATAGTCAACCATAATTGACCATGTCAACCATAGTCGACCTTTCCTTCCCAAAGTCAACCAAGGTCTACCAAAGTTACCCATGGTCATGGTCATTGTCATGGAAAACCTTGGTGATGATCAACCATAAGAAACCATGGTCATGGTAAACCATAATCAATGATCGTCATTATCAATTAATGTATTAGTGTATTAATACTTTAATAATGTATTTGTCAATGTATTATTTATGTAGTTCTCTATTAGTTTATTAATACTTTAGCAATGTATTAATTAATAATATATAGTTAATTAATACATTACATTATTAATGTATTAATACTCTAATAATATAGTATTATTGTATTCATGTATTAATATTTTGTTAATTTTTTAAAGTATTAGTACTTTAGTAATGTATTAATTAATTAATACATTAAAATATAAATTAATGTATTGATGTCATTCATAGGCATGGTCAACCAAGGTCATGGCCAAACATGGTCATCTCTACAAAAAAAATTGAAACATGGCTAACCATTGTCAACCATGGTCAGTCTTGGCCATGGTCAACCATAGTGAAGGGCTATAGAAGTTAACCATGGTCATGATGAACCATAATTAACCATGTCAACCATAGTGAACCTTTCCTTCCCAAAGTCCACCAAGGTCTACCAAAGGTAACCATGTTCATGGACATCCATACTCAACCACGGTCATTTTCAATTAATGTATTCATGTGTTATTAATTAATTACTTGATTAGTGTATTGATTAGTGTATTAATATTAATGAAATAATGTATATAAAAATAATACTTAGTGTATTATTTTTTTATGCATCATTAGTATAATAATGTATTAAATTAATGTATTACTTTATTTGTGTATTAAAACTTTAACATTGTATTAATTAATACTTTAGCAATTTATTAGTCAATAATGTATTTAATGTATGAAATAATTAATAAATTACATTATTAATGTATTAATACTTTGATATGTTACATTATACATTAATGTATTAATATTTTAATAATGTTTTACTAAATACACTATTTTTACATGTATTATTAATGTAATACTTTATTAATGTATTCATTAATTAATACATTAATATATTAGTGTATTAAAACTTTATTAATGTTTTAATGTATAAATACTTTAGTAATGTTTTTATTAATGCATTTAATATATGAAATATATATTTTTTATGCATTATTAATGTAATAATGTATTAAATTAATGTAATAATTTATTTGTGTATTAAAACCTTAGCAATGTATTAATTAATATTTTAGCAAAGTATGTCCCCGAGGTGTAGGACAATCTTTACGGAGTGTGCTGTTAAGGCACTCCGTGATGTTAAAGTCACCGGTTCGAAACCTGCGGGGACAAAAAATCCAACCATGTTACGGGTTGGTGTGGYTGAGGCTAGGTGCGATCCTCGGGTGATTTTGACGGCTTAAATGCCCCTGAGTCATGGTTTTTTAGCCACAGGTTAGTCACACATATCACTGACAAACTAACAAACAAACAAAAAAAAATTTAGCAATGTATTAGTCAACAATATATTTAATGTATCAATTAATTAGTTACATTATTAATGTATTAATACTTTGATATGTTACATTATACATTAATGTATTAATATTTCAATAAATAAATTAAGGTCAATATATTAGTACTTTATTAATGCATTATTAATGTATTATACATTAAGATATTAATGTATTAGTATTTTAATTTATACATTATAGTAATGTAGTAATGTATTACTAAATACATTAAGGTGAATGTATTATTACTTTATTAATATATTAACTTTATTAGTGTATGAGTATTTTAACAATGTATTAATTAATAATGTATCCTTGTATTACTTATTGTAACACATTAAATTATTAATGTATCAATCAATTAATCACAATTTTACATGTAAATTAATATTTTAATTTATACATTACATTAATAGACAATTAATTTATATACATAAATTCATTAATATTAATTTGTTAAATTAATTCATTATCATTATTATATATTATGTATTAATGCAATAAAATTAATACATTAATGGTCTTCCTCAAAGCATGTCGATCGTCAACTAGCAACAACCATATATATTTTTAATTATTTGGTTATACTAGATTAGTGGATTTATTCAATAATTTTAATTATTTCAGTAATTTTTGAATTATTTATATATACTAGGTAAGTGTATTTTTGGTTGTTTTGGTTGAGATATCAACGCCCATTGCCACTATTTCGAGGCCTCTTTGTAGAGAAAACAAAATCATCAAATCCACAGATCTATGTGGCTAGGCTTGAGGATAAAAGAGAGGCATCGGCACATACATCCATAGTCGTTTCACATCATGTTGTTTTTCCCAGTGTTATCACTCCAAAARTCACCCTACACTATAATCAGGTGAGCTTGGTAACATCAAACTATTTTTATATGTAAATGAGTTTCTTAAAAGGTCAAATGGACAAGATTCAGAATAATAAGGCTTTAACTCAGAAATATGGGCTAATCATGCACAAGAAAACGAGGTCTTGACTAAATTCAATCAGTAAGTGGGATTGAAATGTGAACAGAGGGAATACTTCAGTGAGAGGAATGTAGAGGTTGTTGTAAACATTAGGTTTGCACACAACCTAAGGAAGAAAAAACCTTAACAAAAAATCTTCTTGAGTTCAAAGTTTAAGGACACTAAAGAAATATCATGATAATATTAGAATCAAACATACATCATAACATCACCACAATAATTCATGTGAATCATTCAAAGCATGAACACTTTAGAATTAGAAGAAAATAAGTTGGAATAAGAAGTTGATTTCTATTAACAAAGATGTCTCAAATCCTATACATAACTAGTGCACAATATCAAAACATTACAATTCGGGATCCTCAACTCAACCATTCCGAACCTATTGTAATTTTGTACCATGAAATATATAGCACCATAGGTCCTTTTTCATGTTACCAATTTGAACACCAACCCCTTTCCCAAAATAGAAACAGTTACAAAGAAAGAATGGCACGTTTTAACTGATTTCTTGCTTTTTAGGAGGCAAAATTCTAAAAACATTGGCTTCAAAATGCCATTTGTAATTCTCAAAATACAATAGCTATGTAAAATTTGAGAACGGTTTTTGTATATAAGTTCATTATGAAGAAAAACCTCTCTCAGGTTTTTTAAATTCATCTCCATATGGCCGAAATAGGTGTCATAAAAACATGTCTTGAACACGAAAACACAAAAAATGAAAACATAGGGCTCAAAGATTCTTTCGAATCTCTCAATCCATGACGCCTGCGTGAAAAATGAAAGAGATTAATATTCTTGGTTCTATTATTGACAATAACCTCCTTTGGATTTTTAAAGAAGTCAGTTGGTCAAAATTTGTCAGTTCAGGAGTCTTAAAAGAGAGTTTAAGGAGCATGTTATGTAGCACCACTTCTATGTCAAATAAATCTATGACCATAGTACATTTTAAAAAACTGAGAGAGGCTTTGGTTATTTGGTATGTGATGAACAAACACCTCCTGCCATTTAAAAAAAATTATTCCCATTTGATCATAATCCAAGTTTCAAGTTAATGACTCAAAAATGGTAAAATAACTCTGCACAATTCGTTTTATGCCAAAATTTAGGTAGCAAATTTAGGTAGCGTCACTATGTGTCTGTGTGCAAATTTTAGGTAGCGCAGTAAAAAACACAACATTTCTAACTTGAGTGTGTTCAGAGAAAGTAGTAACTTTGCATAGTATCAAACCCACCATCTTTAGATGACTGCAATGCTTTGATGAGAATTCATCAATGTTCCCAAGCTGCAAAGAGAACATGAGTGATATGTTCAGGAGCTTTGGCAACTGATGTTCTGCAAAAACATCATACACACATTTGAAATAATAATATCATTCACCAGGTTGCACACAACCAACACTGCCTCTCATTTATATGCTTGTCATTTACATTCATCATCCTGTTTCCAGAACCTCATCACAAGGCTGTCACTTCTCAAGATGAGGTGAAGATGTATCACGTATACTAATCCATTCTACCAATGAAATTTCACATGATTTTTATATATCTTCCAAGTTCTCACATAAAAATGGAACAAATCTCCCACAACAAATTTTTGTGGCAGCGTAATCTCAACAACACAGATTCCCACCAAATGAAGTGATTGTAGTGTGGTATGATTGTGGTGTGGTACTACTTCAACCTCCAATGAGTCCCATTTTTTAGCCATTAGACCATCATTTCCACTAATGTGGAGGTTGATTCTGCTATGACAAATATATTTTGGCCGATTAATTTATTCACCAAGTACAAGCCCCTGGAAACCAAAGAATTGAGGGATTCATGAATACTGAATGGCAGATCCAATTTAATGCATGACTATGCTAGTCGACAAAAACCCCTTGAACTTTGAAGTTCTGGCACCGATTGACTTATTGCATACATACTTCATTGATCTTCATTGATACACCTCCTTTTCCATGCCAAGTGTCCTATAGAGGTGATAAATTGTTATCATGTTGCCAACTAATATTCCACATCATCAGCCACCCAACAGAGTAATGAATTCAAACTCCTTGATTCCACGTGCCAATAGGTAGCACCATTCTTGTGTATCTCTATGCAAACTTCGTCTCTGCCAAAAATTCAGTAGCAAATTTAGGTAGCGCACTCTAGAATACACAATTCCCAAGACAGTATGTAGCACCCAGGAAATTTACAGTACCGAGGAGAAAACTCAACGCCTAGGGGATTTGGCAGCACACTGCACTCTGCACATCCATGCATGAAAACAGTGGAATGGGCAAGAAATGGGGAACACAATCATATATATCATGGATACTTTTAGTTCTTCAACACCTGTAAAATATTTAAACAACACTGCATTGACGTCTCATCATGGCAGCTGGTGTATCGGTGAGCACCGAACAACTGGAATGTTGGCTTAATTTATGGCTTGACTTTGAGTTGAATGCTATGACATGACATGTAAACATGACTCGAAATTGGCATATGTGATAAAGCTTAGGTTTGAGGGAATTTAGAAGTAAGACACTTAAGAGAACACACCCTTTTTTATTTTGTTATATTAAATAAATACATATATAATAAACATAATTCATAAACTACAAAATAGTTTAGAAAAACATTGTATATATATATTTAATAATAAAAGTGTTTTTATGAAAAACTTATCATAAAGATTTGACACACTCCAATAAGGATTTCTAACCATTTATTTGCAGGTAAAAAGGATGAAGCCAAAGGAACTTGTCAAGATAGATTGGGGAATTTGAGGTTTGGACATTGGCAAACACTCAAAGGGATTTTGGTAATTTCAAGATAAATATACTAAAGACGCTCTCAAAATATATTGGAAAAATTGAGAGCTAACACSAGCACGATTACAAATTAGTTCAGAGGTTATGTGTAATAAAAAGGTGTTTGCGCAAACACACGTAAGCGAAAGGAAGACTGTCGCATTGACTTTGGAGCGTTGATATATAAGTGGGATTGTTTTATATTAAAATATGTTTTTCCTTACAAGGTAAATGGACACATTTTTTTGAAGTGATCTGTGTCTTGCTCAAGGTATTTCCAAATAATCAAACCACTGTATTTTAGACCCGTGTTTAATGAATCGCTTGGTGAGCAGTGAAGTTTGTATCTTCAGTGAGATCCAGTTCACTCGGTGGAGCTGCAGCATCAATGTTTCAGTGAGATCCAGTTAAGTTGGTGGAGCTGCAGCATCAATGTTTTTGATGTTGGGGTGTGGAATTTTTTATTTTTTATTTTTTTTTTAATTTTGGAGTGGAGAGTGTGAAAGTACATCATATTATAAAGAACCAATTATAAAACATAGTAACATTATTCAGGATGGTAGTTTTTGAGTTTTTTTATGTCAAAGGAATATTTCACTGATTTGATTTAAGTTGTATGATTAATTGTGGGACACATTTAGTATTAGACTACTTTCCTATATAGTTGTTAAAATATACATTTGTTATATTTTCACATATGAAAGTATGTTCATAGAGTGATTCGATATAGTTGTCAATAATCTTCTAGCAATTATATCTTAAATGGATGGAGTGGTAGTTAAAAGTTGATGGTTGAAAAAGAGGGCATTCTATGAGATTTCACAGTGAGTAGAAATGCCCACACAAGAAGTTCGAAAATATTTTTGAGTGATTTCAGTATTGTTATTTGTAGGTTCAAAAATATTTTTATGTGATTTCAGTATTGTTATTTGTAATGTAAGCATTAACTGAGGGTGTTTAGAATTAATGCTTACATGTTTATTTAAGTGTTGGTTTGGATTTGTTAGATCTAATTAGTCGTGAAAAACAAATTTAGACTATCCAATCTTATTTATGTGTCTATCGTTAAGAGATTTCCTCATAAATTTGTTATGCTATTGAAAAAACATCTTATATAAATATGTGATTGATTCAATAATATAAATATGTGATTGATTTGATAATAAAATAGAGATTTAAATATGAAATCAGCTTTGCTTTTATGTATAAGAACTCTCCTCAATATTTAAAATTTAACAATCTTGACAACTCTAGTGCCTATTTGTACAATTTTGAAATTTGTTTAACTTTGTGATGTCAAATTCCTTCCCTGCTCCGGGGTTCGCATCATTAATAATGATTATTTTAAAATATTTGGTCGACAACATTATGAAAGGAACTCTCATCTTAGTAAAGGTTCAAACCATTTAACTATCATAACCATTCACAAGACATTTTGCTTGACTACTGCAATGTAGTGGGATTACGCCAATAAGGCGTACACCTATTGACAATGGGCACAATTAATGATCTTTTAACCTTATTTACCCTTAAACCCTAATCTGATGGAGACACATTGAAGATGTTGGCATATTCTTAGTCATCCTCCAAAATCAATGAATGAGATTTATTGTTCATAACTTCCTTGCATTTATCAATGCATCCGTTAACATGTTTAGTTTTTTACATTTACCTAATCACATTAAAAAATTACTGTAAAGATATATAATTGCCACATTTAAATGATTAAGGAGGATTAATATATGTGCATGCCACGTTTATATCATTAAGAAACACTTCACACATGTAAGCATTCATTTTTGAATGGCTCTTTGATGCCATGACCTGCACGCATTCCTTTCTGATGTTTAAACTGCCCTCTGACACCATGACCCATTTTGTGAGCGTTTAACCTCTGACGAACGTTTTTCCCACTTAAATAATTACCAATTTAAAGACAGTCGCTGCCAATTTAGAGACAGCCCCATTTTCCATGCATTTTGTGAGCGTTTAACCTCCTACGCGCATTTTTCCACTTAGATAATTACCAGTTTAAAAACAACAGCATGTGCCATGCATTCTGTGAGTCCTTTTGCCTCCTATGCATGTTTTCCCACCTCGTAAGCCTGAATAATTACCACGCTATAACCGCATTTCCCAATTTACAGTTTTTTCACTTTGCACACAGTCGCATGCACACAAAAATAACTATTACTATTTACACGGGGAAACGCATTGGAAATTTCTCACCAAAGCAGTCGGTATGTAAGAATAAACCTTTGTGAATACATACATTTGTGATTGCTTAACATTTGCGGGGGCAATTTTGACTGTTTTCTATGTCGTGGATGCTTATTATGTAATGTAATGACCAATTACAAAAACAACAGACATCAGTTTGCAAGTCTAAAGAGAACTGAAAAAATCTACAGACTAAAGTGCCTCAACTATCTCCGGCCTGATCTCAAACACGACAAGATCAATCCTAAAGAGGAGCATCTGATTATCAAGGTCCACGAACTTTTGGAGAATAACTATGTACTCATATGCAATATGCAAAAGATGAATATTATATGCAATATGGATAAGATTATGTGTGATCTACGAATATGCAATAAATATTAATACTATATGCCGCAAGTTAGATGCATATTATAAAGAATATTGTTGCCGCGAGTTATATGAATATTATATGCAATATATCCAATAAACATTATATGCAGTATTTTACAATGGACTGGGGTCGATATAATTTATAAATGGACTAGGGTCGAAACGTATTACAATGGACTCGGGTTGATATCAGTATTTTACATTAATCCTGTGTTTTAGGGTTGGGGTCGATATTTCACATTAATCTTGTGTTTTAGGGTTGGGTCGATTTTACATTGGTCGTGTGTTCCAACAATCAGATATAAATAAAATTTATAAATTATAGATTATATGCAGTATTTTACAATGGACTAGGGTCGATATGAGTATTTTACATTAATTCTGTGTTTTAGGGTTGGGGTCGATATTTTACATTAATCTTGTGTTTTAGGGTTGGGGTCGATTTTACATTAATCATGTGTTTTAGGGTTCTGGTTGATATTAATCATGTGTTCAAGCAATCAGATATACATAAAATTTATAAATTATATCGTGGTAATCTCTCAAGTGTAAAAACATAAAACATTTAACCTAGCGTGAAAGGGCAAGGACAGTTTGCACGGAAGTCGAGTTCACTAAAGCTAAACATTTCCTTTAAACTTTGTGTTGCATTAATTATTAGAAAGAAAAACAAAATAATGGTAGTTGATACATTGGTCTTAAGATCTAGTTACGCCGAAAGGTGTACACCTATTGACAATGGGCACATTTAATATGTTTTTAGTGCTTAATCATGTTTGTATGGACAAGATTAAATATTGATGGAATATTCTTAGTCGTCCAAATAAATCAATGGTTGTGATTTCAACCACTAATTTCCTCACTATTATAAATACATCCATTTACATGTTTATTTTTTTACTTTTACTTGATAATATTTAAAATTTACTATAGTGGCTAGCTCATTGCCACGTCTGAGTGATTAATAAGGTTTATTATTTTCCATTTCTCCAGCAACGTATCATTTACTCTCCACTTCCTCCACTGTTTTCCCTCCCCTGTCGCTTCCATCTCCACTTACTCGATTGTTTCCTCCCTTATTCCATCAGGACCACGTTCGGTGTTGATTCCAATTCTTCACAGTGAACAACGGACACTTATCGACGTTCATCAACAGCGGATGAGGCGGTTTACCAACCGTAAGCCTTTCGATGTTCACCAGCCGCTAACTCGTGGCTGTGCTAGTTACGCCGATAAGGCATACACCTATTGACAATGGGCACAATTAATGATCTTTTAACCTTATTTACCCTTATTTACACATTGAAGATGTTGGCATATTCTTAGTCGTCCTCCAAAATCAATGAATCAGATTTATTGTTCATAACTTCCTTGCTTTTATCAACGCATCCGTAACATGTTTAATTTTTTACGTTTACCTAATCACATTAAAAAATTACTGTAAGGATATATAATTGTCACATTTAAATGATTAAGGAGGATTAATATATGTGCATGCCACATTTAGATCATTAAGAAACACTTCACACATTCATTTTTGAACGGCTCTTTGATGCCACGACCTACACACATTCCTTTCTCATGTTTAAACTGCCCTCTCACACCACAACTCATTCTTTGAGCGTTTAACCTCCAACACACGTTTTTCCCACTTAAATAATTACCAGTTTAAAGACAGTCGCTGCCAATTTAGAGACAGCCCCATTTTCCATGCATTCTGTGAGCGTTTAACCTCCTAGCCGCATGTGCCACGCATTCTGTGAGCCCTTTCACCTCCTATGCACGTTTTCCCTCCTCCTAAGCTTGAATAATTACCACGCTATAGCCGCATTTGCCAATTTACAGTTTTTTCACTTTGCACACAGTCGCATGCACATGAAAATAATTATTACTGTTTACACAGGGAAAGGCACTGGAAATTTCTCACCAAAGCAGCCGGTATGTAAGAATAAACCTCTGTGAATACATACATCTGCGATTTCTTAACATTTGCGGGGGCAATTTTGACTGTTTTCTGTGTCGTGGATGCTTATTATGTAATGTAATGACCAATTACAGAAACGACAGACATCAATTTGCAGGTCTAAAGAGAACTGAAAATAGCTATAGACTAAAGTGCCTTAGCTATCTCCGACCTGATCTCAAACGTGGCAAGATCAGTCCTGAAGAGGAGCATCTGATTATCAAGGTCCACGAAATTTCAGGGAATAGCTATGTACTCATATGCAATATGCAGAAGATGAATATTATATGCAATATGTAGAAGATTATTTGTGATTTACGAATATGCAATAAAGATGAATATTATATGCCGTCAGTTAGATGCATATTATATATCGTGAGTTAGATGCATATTATAAAGAATATTGCTGCCGCGAGTTATATGAATATTATATGCAATATATGCAATAAAGATTATATGCAGTATTTTACAATGGACTCGGGTCGATATAATTTATAAATGGACTGGGGCCGAAACGTATTAGAATGGACTGGGGTCAATATCAATATTTTACATTAATCTTGTGTTTTAGGGTTGGGATCGATATTTTACATTAGTTTTGTGTTTTAGGGTTGGGTCGATTTTACATTAATCCTGTATTCTAGCAATTGGATATACATAAAATTTATAAATTATAGATTATATGCAGTATTTTACAATGGACTCGGGTGGATATCAGTATTTTACAATGGACTGGGGTCGATATCAGTATTTTACATTAATTCTGTGTTTTAGTGTTGGGGTCGATATTTTACATTAATCCTGTGTTTTAGGGTTAGGGTTGGGGTCGATATTTTACATTAATCGTGTGTTTTAGGGTTGGGGTCGATTTTACATTAATCTTGTGTTTTAGGGTTGGGGTTGATATTAATTCTCTGTTCCACCAATCGGTTTACTAAAGCTAAACATTTCCTTTAAACTTTGTGTTGCATTAATTATTAGAAAGAAAAACAAAATAATGGTAGTTGATACATTGGTCTTAAGATCTAGTTACGTCAAAAGGCTTACATCTATTGACAATGGGCACATTTAATAGGTTTTTAGTGCTTAATCATGTTTGTATGGATAAGATTAAATATTGATGGAATATTATTAGTCTTCCCAATAAATCAATGGTTGTGATTTCAACCACTAACTTCCTCACTATAAAACGGGTGCCCTCAATATAAAACGTATGCTGTAATTTGTCTCTGGTAATATGAAAAGTGGCAATTACATATCCTTACAGTAATATTTTAATGTGATTAGGTAAATGTTAAAAAGTAAACATGTTAAAGGATGCCTTGATAAATGCAAGAAAGTTATGAACAATAAATCTCACCCATTCATTTTGGAGGAGGACTAAGAATATGCCAGCATCTTCAACCCATAGCCATCATATTAGGGTTTAAGGTTAAATAAGGTTAAAAGATCATTAATTGTGCCCATTGTCAATAGGTATACTTCTTTCGGAGGTTTGGCTTAATCCTACTTAATCATTTAAAAGTGGCATTTACATATCCTTACCGTAATTTTTTAATGTGATTAGGTAAATGTTAAAAAGTAAACATGTTAACCGATGCCTTGATAAATGCAAGAAAGTTATGAATAATAAATCTGACCCATTGATTTTGGAGGACGAGATTTTGGAGGACGACTAAGAATATGCCAGCATCTTCAATGCATAGCCATCAGATTAGGGTTTAAGGTTAAATAAGGTTAAAAGATCATTAATTGTGCCCATTGTCAATAGGTGTAAGCCTTTTTATAAAAACATCCATTTACATGTTTATTTTTTTACTTCTACTTGATAATATTTAAAATTTACTATAGTGACTAACTGATTACCACGTCGTGATTAATAAGGTTTATTATTTTCCATTTCTCTAACAACGTATCATTTACTCTCCACTTCCTCCGCAGTTTTCCCTCCCCTGTAGCTTTCATCTCCACTTACTCGACTGTTTCCTCCCGTATTCAGGACCACATTCAATGTTGATTCCAATTCCTCACAGTGAACCGCGGACACCTATCTGCGTCCTGCTTAAACACAGTGAACAGCGGACACCTATAGGCGTTCACCAGCAGCGGATGAGGCGGTTTACCAGCCGTAAGCCTTTCGGCGTTCACCAGCCGCTAACTCGCGGCTGTGCTAGTTATAATACATTGACTCACAAAAGTTTCATAAGTAATCTTTCGTGACTTGTTCTGCAGAGAAAGAAACAAACACTCTGAGCGGCCCTCAAGTAAAATACCGATACGATAAACTCAAACCAACCAAAAATTAAGGCTGTTTGCGAAAAGTTTTTGTTTTATATCTGTTAAGATTATGGTTTGTTTATACACCGTGACAATGATACAACATAGGAATTTTACTCATTATATTTTGATTTTAAATTGAATATAAGAAACCTGTTATGTGTATTGGAATAATTTCGATGGTTGTCTTCTGCTATTTTCGAAATTGTTTGCTGCTATTTACGTTGAATATGCGTCACTATCTTTATCAATATAGTACCTAATACTTCATGTCTTGCAACAAATATAAGATTATATAAGATTTTTTATCAATATAGTACTTAATAGTTCATGTGTTGAAACAAATATAAGATTTATATTACCGCAATTGTCCACTAAGGCTTTGAAAATAGTTTTTTTAGGCCATTGACAAAGTACGGAATACCAATGATATATTCACACCATTTGTATTTCATTAACGACATAAATTCAATTCGACTTGAAGTACTGCAGTGTGGTCATCTATCCAATTTGATGATCACTGCCCAGAAACATAGATTGATTGTGATATACAGTGACTGTACAGTGTTTTGGCGATATACAGTGATTAATTATCATACGTTTTGGCGATGAGCATGCGTTTAAATGAATGGACAACGCTATGAGTAATTGACGTGACGAAAATAATTATAGTCTCTCATATTCTTACATTCACGATTAAAGAGAGGTGGAAATATGCTTTAATATGGAAAATGTAATAAATGCATAAACATCAACGGCCATTAAGTTTCATTGTACGTTTCCTTTCACAGCAAAGGCCATTTAGTTATTTTCATGTGCGTTTCAGTCCATCCTTTGATTTACCAACTGTTCATTTCACGTAAAGGGAAACTGTGAAACACAATGTAATGACACAATCGACATTTTTATTACCAACAGTAGACATAATTTTAGGCATTGCATGAGAATTGGCAAGAATTGACTCGTTCCAAGACGATCAATATGATGATGTTTTCGTAGAAGCCAAAACATACATACTGTACTCGAACAGTTCCTATTATTCTAAAAACAACTTCATAATATTCATCCTGCACAGCAAATAGATTGAATACAATGACGATCATTTATCTTCATCACGCAATTGCAACAGCTTAAAAATACACAACAAGATTATTGAAAGAAAAGAATTAGAGATGTGTACCTTAATTATCATTAAGCAGGATGAGGAGGAGGAACCGTGTAGTGTGGGGGGAAATTGTAGATGGGAGGAGACGGATGGAATGGAGGAGGCATTACTATCGGATTCGGTGGGGATTTGTGAACAGTCGGAGGTGATAGTATGGGCGTCGGAGGAGATTTGAGCACGGGGGGAGGTAATACGACCGGCTTGGGAGGCGTTTTGTTCAAGGGTGGTGGAAATACTTTAGACGGAGGAGGAAACACTATTGGCTTGGGAGGAGTTTTGTGCACCGGAGGAGGAAATACTATTGGTTTGGGTGGAGAATTATAAGCTGGAGGGGGAAAATTGATCGGCTTAGG
>ML777569.1:749224-783135 GCA_009831015.1 Picea engelmannii | reverse complement strand
CTTGCGACGAAGATAAGAATCGTGGCCCAATGAGTCTCTGCCATATTTGACAACATGAAGATGGAGAGACAGCGGTGGAGTGCAATGGGAAGGGCAATCAATATGGTTTATATAGACACTCAAATCTGGAGGTGGGACGACATGGACGAAAGATTCACATGTGCGATATCTAACAGCTCAGCTGCAAGTATAAAAAAAATGGCAAGATGTTCATACATTTGCTCGGGTTTCAAACCTACTAGTTTCGGTAAGTCTGTTTTCAGTGCGAAAGATAGAGCGTGGCATAAGGGGAAAGATAGAGCGTGGGATAAGGGGCACTAGCTGCTATGGGATATTGATTTTGTATGTCTTGGGAAAGAAATATAAATTCACGAAGGCGGTGGAGTCGACTACAATTAAGCATGAACTACCGTTGCCGGTACATGCCCGTTGTTATTGCCTCCCCGTAGATCGATCAATGGCATGCATAAAATATTACCATTTCTCCATGGCTATAAAGCATTCCGCGACATCGCTTCTCCATAATACTGTGTCAGAGAACCAGAAATATGTGTACTAAATTTCCCCAAGCACTGTTTTCGTGGTGAAGCGCATTTTTCGTCAATCAAATGATTTTCAAATCGAATTTGTAATTGTTCTACTGTTCGATAAACTCATCGTTCTGTAACAGTCTTTTGCCTTTATATCCCGGATCTGTTGCACTCGACACATGGAGAAGTGCATTTTTCGTCAATCAAATGATTTTCAAATCGAATTTGTAATTGTTTTATTGTTGGATAAACTCATAGTTATGTAACACTCGTTTGCCTTTATATCCCCGATCTGTTGCACTCGACACATGGAGGATACGGTGGATCTGTTGCCTTTATGTCTTCTCATGGTTATACGAAACAAGATTTTTTTATGGGTTTTCGTTTTACCTTTACGCATTTTTACCTTTCCAAGTGGACGAAAAGTTCTTCACTTATTATTTCGATTGATCTCATTGAACGCTATCCACATGGGGCATTGAACTCTGAGTTTCCAAGAAGTCGTGTAGGTTATGATATTTACGCATTATGTTAATTAATTTATTGCCACATTTATCTGATTAAAAAATATTAAGATATTTGTATAAAGCGATAGCTAAGTTTCTATGCTAACCGCGTTTCGTTTCATTTCTATGCTGAAAGCGTTTAGTTTCATTTCTGTGCTGACCGCGTTTCATTTTAATATGCCTTTCAGTTAATCAGCCACGTAATTGTGCCTGTGCTAGCCCTATGCAGCGGGAGATATTGGTATCGTTGTTTTTTCATCTTTTTATCTACCACCTTAGTATAGCCTTTCTCGTAGAAACTCCGACGGTTCGATAAATGGTTCCATTTAAATCTCGACACGTTCCTGGTAGAACTTGTCTTGTTATCAAGTCAGTGGTCAAAACGCTTTCAATGAGTATGGGATTTGTTAATTTTGTCGAAAATTGTGTTCATGGAAATAGTGTTTCCTTGAAACAAAATCGACCTGTTAAAAAATCGATCTAGGGTCAACTTAGTTTAAACGTTTGAAGTTTTGGATTTTATTTTTTCACTTTTTCATCAATTTTTAGTTTAATGGTTAAAATTGTAGAATTAAGTTGTTAAATTTGCACAATTTTCATTGTTAAAGAAGATTTTCAACCGTTGAATCTATTTATACATATTAAATAAATCTATTTTTATATGATTTATTTATACATATAAAAATGCAATTTAAAAAACATAAAGTTAATTTTACCAAGAACAATCAATATTGTTATAGAAGATTTTCAACAGTTAAATTTATTTATACATATTAAAATGCAATTTAAGGAAAACAAAGTTACAATTTTACCAAAAACAATTATATAACTGAATTTCAATAATAATTTTAAAAAAAAAGTCCAAAAAAATCCTAAAACTTTCAATATTTTTCCATAGTTCTTAACCTGGATTTTCAATATTTTCCATAATTCTTGTGCGTGGGTAACAAGCATCAAGAATGTTTAAACAGAGATCGGCGGCGGGAAATTAAGGTTGCTCCAAATCCCCATTCCTTGTGAGTTCATCACGATGCTGAGATTTGTTCTGTTTACAGCGTTGTAAGCATTCCCCGATGAAGTGCCCTATACCTAACATGTCATGAATCCATGTGAAGTGCTCTATACCGAATCCGTCCAAATTTCTATAGAAGCATAGACTATACCTAACATCTCATGCATCCATGTGAAGTACTCTATACCGAATCCGTCCAAATTTCTATAGAAGCATAGACTGCCTTAGAAGTAGTTTGTTGTTGTGAAAACCAAGTTTTTGAATGCTAAAGAACTTAAAATCCATTAAATAGGCTTCATCATGTGAAATATCATGAACAAATAGTATGGGTTACCCAATACCATGGACTTATAAATTATGAACAAACAGTGATTTGGTCTTAAATATTTTATGACCAAGTGAAGGTTATCCCAACATTTCCTCTTGAAAAATGACTTAAGATAAACACCTACCCTTTTCAAATTTTATTAACAAGGAATCCAATAATATAACATGCCCCCTATCACCTAAGTCAACATACATATCAAACAAGGCATAGTCATGCCTAAATAGTTCTTATGACCATATGCCCATTAACTTACGCCATAAAATACAAATCCAAAAAAATATTTAGAATTGTATGTCAAAGCATGTGATGTTATGAAACATCAATGTTTTTCATTACCAACATCCCTCCTACTCCAAATAAAGTTACCTAGACCAAGTAGATCTCAACCAAGAACTTATGTTACCAAAATATTCCGGAGAGAAGGATATCAAAAAATATCCATATGCTTCCTTACCAACGTCTCACTTTCATCCAAATATAATGAGGTGAATCAAACACTCAACAAGTCCAATCATCCAAGTGGTAGATCAATCCATCTACCTTTCTTCACCCTAAACATTTGGTCCTCACTTGGTGAACTTATGTGTTGGACAAGCATTTTGGATGAGAATAACTAAGTTTTGAGAGTTGCGCCATATCAGATGAAAGGGTAGAAGGTAGGACTGGAGCACATGGCAAGGGTGAATTTTGCGGGTTCAACGCGAAAGAAGAAAATAAAACAGATGGATGCTAAAAAAGGAAAAACCTTTATAACCCATTAGGGTTTTTCGAATAAGTTGTTATTAGGCTTTTTATCCCTAATTCTATGTATAAATATGTAAAGGTTCGGGGAAGGTTAGGTTGGTTGTTGTTGAGAATAAGAGACTAGGTTGATCATAAGTGAGGAAGAGAGTTTATCCTCAGAGTTTTGGGGAAGAACTTTCGGGAATAGGAGCATTTCTAAGAAGTTGCAAGATAAGCTTGCACTACAGAGTGGCTAGGAAGGGTTGGGGATTACAATATGTTGTACCTTTTTGTAAGTGCATTGCACATACCTGGGATGATTATTGCAGGAAGACTAATATAAGAAGCCAACAGTTGTGGATGTAGCCCAATGATTGGGTGAACCAAGTTTAAATATTGTGTTTCATGTACTTTTTGATGTGATTATTCATGGATGTTATGTTTATGCATGATTAGTATAAATATGGTTAAAACATCGTTTATGAACAATAATAATGAATGATTCAATGGGTTGGTTATGTCGTAATCTATGTTATATTGTTCTTCACACTAAGGTTTAAGGTATTGAATGAATCTTGGAATGGCTAATGTCACACAGCTTTTGTGGTAAAAGTAATGAATTGTTAATTAATGAAAGTCATGCATAGGGTTTCTTGAATGATAAAAAGATGTTGAATAGGGTTAAAGGCACAGGGTGAATAAGTAGTATTGGTTATATTGATAGCCTCAAATCCAATCATACCTATAGAAACTTGCTTCCTGTAGGCCTAGTAGATGTCTCGGGTAAGAATTCACTTGCATGTAGGTGATGTTGAAAGGGTCTGTGTCTAAAGAGGTTTTGTTGGTTAAAGAAATTTAAGTCTTAGACTACGCATGACAAATGGTTTCGTTGTGAGGACCCAAAATATGTAATTGAGGGAATGTTTTGGAGGTCGACTAAGAAAAATATCCTTGAATGGATAGAAAGGAAGTAGCGTAAGTTTTACAAAGGAGAGAATACAAACCCTTGGATCAATTATGAATAATGGTTGCAAAGGCATGTGTACATAGATCTACAAGATATTTTCTTTGGTGAATTTTTGAATATTTTAGCTAAATGGTTAGAAAGGTTAGTGGAGAATACTCGAAGACACCAAGCTATAGCTCTGAGCACCTACACCCCTGACTTGGCAAGACAATTGAATTTTGTAATAAATACTACTTCTCGCGCAGTTGATTTCTCATTGAATAACATACATGGGGGGTTATATTACAGAATTTGGAGTAAATTGTACGGGAAAGTTATTTCTTCAAGGGTCCATGTGGAATGTTTCTCGAAGCAGTGGGTACACGGATAAATATGTTTTTGTGTGACAAACATGTAATGATGATGGAATCTGATTTCTAGGGGGATTCGTGCACATAGGGGAAGTGGGGGTTGACGAGGGGATAATCTCAAGGTAGGAAGGAATGAAGAAAGAATTGAGTATGGAGTGGAGGGACTGCAGATGTAGAGAAATGAATAAGGTGTATTAGAAGAAGAAGATGAATTTGGCATACTCTATAGTGGAAGAAGATACAAGAGGTTGAAATTCGGGGTTGATAAAAAGGATTCACACAGTGAGTATGAGAGGAGAGAACCCTGCACAATAGTTCAGATCGTTGAAATACTAGGCACAAAAGGAGAGGGATAGGATCCTTAGTTAAGTTCTATAATAGAAGAGTCATTAATTCCTATTGATACTGGATCGTGTGTGGAACTCATGACCGGGTGTGTGTCACTTAGATCTGAGATAACATTTTAATATTTGTCAAAAGCACTTGTAGTTAGTAGAGGAAGTCAAAATAGTGGTAGTTAGAGAAATGTAAGTAGTGTGTCGAATCAGAATCAACCAACAACATCGAGGGGTGGTACTATGGAAAACACCATGGTAGGGTTAGATAATACATTGAGAATTCTTGAGTTCCAAGGAGTTGGGTCAGAGAACCCCAACAACATTTATTTGTATGTAAGACAATTTGGGGTGCTAAGAATGTCTAGGATGAGGCCAGGAAGATTGCCTAGTTGGAAACAATGATTAGAGGCCACGCATTAGTCTAGTACATGAAATTGCAGGGTACTACACTAGTAGGTCAAGCGAGAGCATCGACATAAATTCTACAAGAATTATTAAAAGAGTTCAAGAAGCCAAAATATGAGTCACAATATGTTATCACATAAAGTTGTCATGGGTCATACGTATTTGTTGTTAAGACCTAGGTCTACACCTCTGTCATGTCTCTCTTTTTTCTTCATACCTTCCTATAAGTTTTTCCTCTTATGGTTGATAAATTTAGGCAGATTAAGTATGTTGTATACACAGTGAAAAACTATGAGCAAAATGTAGCATTCATAGCAGTCCATTTCAGGCTTGAAATACAAGCAAACAGACAAGTTCAATTTTGAACGGTGGAGATCCCATGTGTAGTACATATTAAAGGCTTTCCTACTTTCAGAGTTTCAAATTCGTGCAAGGATTAATGACCAGACAAAATCCCCGAAGTGTCGAAGTCTCGAAGTAATGAGAGACTCCCACGTCAACTGGGAGAAAGTCACTTCGGGAGATATTCATGCCCACGTTCAATATCTCCCGAAGCCCAAAGCACTGAAGTAACGAGAGGTTGCCAAGTCAACCGGGAGAAATTTACTTTAAGATATATCCATCCAAACATCCTGAAGCCCCGAAGTGCCGAAGTAATGAGAGGGTGCCACATAAACCGGGAGAGAGTCACTTTGAGAGATATTCATGCCCATGTTCAAAATCTCTCGAAGCCCGAAGAAACGAAGTAACGAGAGGTTTCCATGTCAACCAGGAGAAAGTTACTTCAGGATATTTCCATCCAAGCATCCTGAAGTACTGAAGAGCCGAAGTCCTGAAGTGACGTCAAACTAACACATCGCTTAAATCCCTACCACTAAATGGGTGTTTTTCAATTCAACACATGGAACTTATCCACCGAGGATGCATATAATTCATTTTAGACTACCACGTCACTCTGGACCCGTACCACTCTAGGAGTTTTTCATGCTTTGCAATCCAAAACTCTCGAAGCCCGAAGTTGCAAAGTATCGAAGACACATGGCGCTCATCCATCAGTAGTTGTTACAACAAAATGACGTCAGGTTACCACGTTATATTCGAAAGATTGTCCTCCGACAGATATTCTTGCTCAACATTCAAAGCTCCCAAACCCCAAAATTGGCTCTATCTCTAAACATCGTTAAAAGGGTTCTAGAGTTGGAAGACGGATAAATTTTAGCGGGGGCGCTAAAATAGAAGGGTTACCCAGATCAAAGATTGCAATAGATCGACGACCACGCTTCATTGTTGGGATGGAACATACTTGAACATTAAAATTCTAGAGCGGTCCCACAATCAAAACCATGGTATAGTGGAAGAGGTACGTTGCAGTTGGTGGTGGATTGCGGGGGTCAAAGCAATGTTGACCCAAACCTCCCTTGACAACTTTTGCAATCATGTGATGATGTAGGGTTCATCCCAGAGCAACGGGTGGTAACAAAAGCAGGGCCTTCCAGAATCATGGATTGTGACAATATCGACGGCCACACTTCATTGCGGGGACAGAAAGGGATCGAACACAAAAATAGTAGAGAGGTCCCGCAATCGAAACTATGGTATAGCTAAAGAGGTACATGGTAGTTGGTGGTGGATTGCAAGGGTCAGAGTGGTGTGGATCCAAATCGCCCTTGAAAACTTATGCAATCGCGTGCTTATATAAGTCCCAATCCGAGAGCAACATGTGGCAAAAAACTAGGCGTTAGGCCTCCTCCTGATCCCAAGGATAAATCATTTAATGAAATAAGGACCAGTGGTTGAACAATTGACTACCCCCTTATATGGAAGCATGGAGGGTCTAGCCGAGGAGCCAAAAAACTATCAGCCCAAAGTACTACAGAGGGCAATTTTTCCAGGAGGCCCACACTGATAAGAATTTCCTTTTGACTGAAGGAACAGGAAAGACAAGAAAAGACACATGAAATTGGTGAAGAGGATCCCAAGAAACAATACTTTTCATTCATTTTTGGTTGCCAACAAGCTCCTTGATTTTAGCAGTTTTTTAGATCTATTGGTACAGATGTTAGACTTGTAGTTTTTTGTGGAGAATCCTAGAATAGGAAGGGAAGCTCGTACTCCTAGCTGTTGTATTCTATTTTAATTATAAATACATATAATGAATGATATAAGTAAGGGGGGGGTTCATCCCAAGACTGGAGGGGGTTTTGAGAAATGGAATGACTATATATTTTAGTTTGTAAGCTAGAGGGACATGTAGATGTAAATTGTATGTTATTGAAGATTCATATTAGTTGTTTCATCAGATTTGCCTTCTATGTTCTATTCTTCATCTTGTTTGAACGTATTGTTGATTTTAAGGATAAAAAATTGCCTCTGATTGATATATTCTTGATGTAGTAGAGGATCTGATGTAAGCTTCCTTATTTATCATTGTTTACAATTCAAACACATTTAAATTCTCTTTGGAGAGAGGATCTTTTCTTAGCGAATATTGGTATTTATGTTAATTCTCTTATTATTCTCTTCATCATTATACAAATCTTTTTTTGATAGGGAGCTTAAATGACTTCAATGAGTAGTATGTGTATGACTCCATAGCCCAATGGTCCATCACTGATCTATAGTGAGATGTGTTTTCTTTTCCTTTATTTAAAGTCCCGTTGATCCATGATCTCAAACAAAAATAAAATCAATTTGTATGTTACCAAGATTACTCCCATTTGTAGACTAGGGGTGACTCTTGGAGTGACAACATTAATGGCCTCACTACTGAGGAAGGACAAGATTTGAAATGGACAGGATTTTAGCTCAGAGGTATTCTTTCTGTGTTTTTTCAAAAATAGTTGGTTTCCGTAAGCTAGAGTCGAGTAGAGATGAATGGCAAAGTATCCTTCCTAAATTTTGAGGAGAAGAGTGTGAGGTAAGAGCTAAACATTTGATGGGTTTTCATGATTTTATTCATCAAATTCATATTGTGCATGAAGATGTTCAAATTAATATTTTCAGGTATTCATTAGAGGGGATTTCTCGTGATTGGCATCGATCTCTTACCATTACAAGAATAAACTCTTTGACAGGTTTTCATGCAGCTTTCAATTCATTTTGTAAAGAGTACTTTTTAGTTGAGTATATTTATGAAAATTGTTGTGATGAGTTTTATTTGATTCATAAATATTTGTCTAGTCATGAAAAATAGATTTGTGATGAAGCATTTATTATGGAAGAAAGTGTTTGTCATGAATATGAAGAGGTTTTGAATGATATTCATTATGATAGAAATAACATAGAAACATCTGGAATCATATCAAATGTATATGTTGTTTTAAATTTTTATGGAGATCAACATGTCTCTTTTGAATATTTTGATGTCGAAGAGAAAATTTATACATCAATAGATATTTCTCCTAACTATGAAGCTGAGATAAATGATACGTTAGTTAAAAAAAACTAGGGAAGATTCCTCTGTATTTTTTCCTAGCTTTTCATAATTGAAGGCAGATTTTGTTTGTTACTCTTATGAAGAAAATCTAGAGGATATGTCTGTTCTTGAAACATATGTCTTTAGCAACCCTTCTTATGATGAATAAGTTGTTTCAAATACTAACCAAGAACAACCAATATTTGATGAATATCCCAACGAAGATGAGGAAGAGAAGTGTTTTTTCATAGCTTCTTTGGAACCTCGTAGCATGGTTCCTATATATGATAATTATGAATTTGATCCTTGGGAGAGTGATGGAGGAGAAAATGAAGAGATAAATGTGCATCTTATATCATGTCCAACACTTATAAATGACTAGATATCACCTGGGATTAGCAAGCATGCATCAATCATTTATCCACATGTAGATGCTCAGAACATCAAACAACATGTGAGCAATGGTTAAATAAAGGAGGTAACTTTTTACCAGTTTAGCATGCATTATTATAAATTTTATGACCCTACGGGGTTATATATGGATTTGAACTTGTTAGCACTGAGAGTCTTCCTCATACTACAAGAGGATAATCCAAATACCCATCAAAATGTTTGGTGGATGTGATTTTATGAGTGGAGGTCAAATGGACATAACTCAGAACAAGAAGGTTTTAACACAGAAACTGGACAAGAAATGCATAGGGAAATGAGGTCCTCATTAACTTTAGTTAGTGTTTTAAGGTTAAAGGTGTGCAGAAGGAAGACTTAGTGAGAAAGGTGAACAAGTTTTCCATGAGCATCTGACTTTCAAGCAGCTTGGTGAAGAAAAACTCAGGAACAATAGAACTCTTGAACTCAAGTTTCAGACACTGAAATATATCACAATGACATAATAATCAAACCTCCATTACCATGCAACTACAATAATTTCTCTGGATATTTCATGCACGAGCATTCCAGCACAAGAGGAAACAAAGAAACAAAGAAAATATTGAAACAAGTCATGTCAGCATTATAATCAAACCTGCATTACAATACAACTACAACCCTCGTATGGATCCTCCATGCACGAGTGTTTCAACACAAATTAAACAAGATGATGAAAGAAGTTGACTTCTATTAATGTGAAAGTATAAGATCTTATACAAAACCTAAGAACAATTATGTTATCAAAATATTACAAAATAGGGAGGTTTGCTCAACCATTTGACCACCTTTAAATAATCTTAAAATGATCTATTTATAATCGAATCAAATCACAACTACCAAGAGTGTGATTTGGCCATTCCATTCAAAGTATTTCCTCTGTGCCTCCTCTTGTCAAACTGTATGTGTTTCCTCCTGTGAGATGCAAACTCATATCAGTATGGGCATATAAGAATAAACCATCTAGTTGGTACCTTGGGATGACAATTTTGTCTCCTCGACCATAGCTTCCAAGATTCATACTTATGGACCGAGCTGAGGTTTTAACTACCGGTCCTTTTTCATTAATTGAATCCTCCTCGGGATTGGAGAAGTGACCTGAATACTAGTGGGAGACCACCTAATGTTGTTGGATAAGACATCATATGCACACGTGATTTCGGGGCCGCGGGGAGCGGTTTAGGCCCACACCACTTTTGGGACCAAAATGCATCGCTTCTCGCCACGTAGCCACCCCACAAAACCATGGTTAGGATTTTGGCCCGCTCAAGGAATTTTAATGCCCGAGAAAGTTGCAGACCCAAAATGATTTGAGGCCATTGATCTGAACAGGATCTGAGATCTGGGCGGGCCGGCTATTTTAGCGCACCCGCCAAAGATTTATCCACCTTCCAACTTTGGAATCCTTCCAACTGCGCTTGGAGATAGCGCTACATCGAGCTGCACAGAGGATCTCGACTTATACACACTACACTTTCCCACTCACCTACACTCATGGATGTCAACCGTGACCCTAGACAACTTCATGTGATAACAAAACTTTCCCAAAGCATTGGAGCTTGCAAATTTAATCATATTATCATCATTTGGAGGTATTGTCAGTGTTCCAAAACATGTTTTCATTATACTGTCATACTTCACTTACCTTTTATGGATCATTTGCAATGAAAAGAAAAATTATGTTATCAAACAGTTTGGGTGGATATAGTAGAAGCTCGTGTGAAAGATTTTCAGTTTTCAGTTTTCTTCTAGTATTTGAATAAGTGACCCCATAGCCCTAGGATAAGACACTGAAGCTTTTTGTTCTTGGTAGCTCACAGGGAGCATGCCATCCCCTATGGAGCAAAATTTTATCACATAAAGTCGTCATGGGTCATATGTAGTTGTTGTTAAGACCTAGGTAGATACACCTATGCATTGTCTCTCTCTTTTTTTCATACCTTCCTATAATTTTTTCCTCTTCTGGTTGATAAAGATAGGACGATCAAGTATGTTGCATGCACAGGGAAAAACTATGAGAAAAATGCAGCATTCATAGTATTCCATTTCGGGCTTGAAATACAAGAAAATAGACAGGTTTAATTTTCAATGGTGGAGATCCCATGTGCAGTTCAGATTAGCGACTCTCATGCATTCAGAGTTTCAAAATCATGCAAGGATTAATGACTAGATAGAAGCCTCAAAGTGTTGAACTCCCAAAGTCCTGAAGTAACGAGAGACTACCACATCAATCAGGAGAAAGTCACTTCGGGAGATATTCATGACCACGTTCAAAATCTCCCGAAGCCCAAAGCACCAAAGTAATGAGAGCTTTCAACGTCAACCGAGAGAGTGTTACTTCGGGAGATTTCCATCCAAACAACCCGAAGTGTCGAAGTCCCGAAGTCCTGAAGTATCGAGTGGCTGCCACGTAAACTGGTAAAAATTCACTTCGGGAGATATTCATGCCTACGTTCAAAAGCTCCCGAAGCCTGAAGAGTCGAAGTAAGGAGAGGATGCCACGTCAATTAGGATAAATTTACTTCGAGATATTTCCATCCAAGCATGCCTATGTCTCGAAGAGTCGAAGTCCCAAAGTGACGTCAAGATGACACATCGCTTCAGGCCCTACCACTCCACGGGTGTTTTTCAATTCAACACATGGAACTTATCCGCCGAGGATGCATAGCATTCATTTCAAACTACCATGTCACTCCTGGCCCGTACCACTACAGGATTTTTTCATGATTTTCAATCCAAAACTCCCGAAGCTCGAGGTGTCGAAGTACCGAATACACATTGTTCTCATTCATAAATAGTTGTGACAACACAATGACATCAGGCCACCATGTCATATTCAGGAGATCGTCCTCCGAGAGATATTCTTGCTCAGCATTCAAAGCTCCCAAACGCCAAAATTGTCTCCATATATAAACACGATTAAAAGGATTCTGGAGTTGGAAAACAGATAATGTTTAGTGGGGGTGCTAAAATAGCAGGGTTACCCATATCGAAGATTGCAACAAATCAACAACCACTCTTCATTACGGGGACATAACATGCTTTAACGTTGAAATTCTAGAGCAGTCCCACAATCAAAACCATGGTATAACGGAAGAGCTACATGGCAGATGGTGATGGATTGCGGGGGTCAAAGTGATGTGGACCCAAACCACCCTTGACAACTTTCGCAATCACATGTTGATGTAGGGTCCATCCGAGATCAGCGCATGGCAACAAAATCAGGGCCTTCCCAGATCGCAGATTGTAATACGATCGATGACCACAATTCACTGCGGGGACATAAAGTGCTCGAATGTTAAAATCTTAGAGTAGTACCGCAATCAAAACCATGGTATAGATAAAGAGGTATGTTGCAGTTGGTGGTGGATTACGAGTGTCGGAGCGGTGTGGATCCAAACTACCCTTGGAAACTTCTGCAATCACATGCTTATATAGGACACAATCTAAGAGCAACGCATGGCAAAAAACTAGGCGTTAGGCCTCATCCTGATCCTAAGGAGAAATTTGTTAATGAAAGAAGGATCGGTGGTTGAACAATCGACTACCTCCTTAAATGGAAGCATGGAGGGTCTGGCCAAGGAGACATAAAAATGTCAGCCTCAAGTACCACAGAGGGCAATTTTTCCTACAGACCCATACTGATAAGAATTTTCTTATGACAAAAGGAATAAGACAGAAAAGAGAAGACACATGACACTAGAGAAGAGGCCCCCAAGAAACAAGACTTGTCATTCATTTTTTGGTTTCTAGCAGGCTCCTTGATTTTAGCAGTTTGTTATATCTATTGGTACATATGTTAGACTTGTAGTTTTTTGTGGAGAATCCTAGAATAGGAAGGGAACCTCACACTCCTAGATGTTGTCTTATGTTTTGATTATAAATACATCTGATGAAAGATATAAGGAAGGAGGGGTGTTCGACCCAAGACTAGAGGGGGTTTTGAGAAATGGAATGAATGTATATTTTAGTTTGTAAGCTGGAGGGGCACATGGTTGTAAATTGTATGTTATTGAAGATTTATATGAGTTGTTTCATCAAATTTTTATTCTATGTTCTATGTTCTATTCTTCATCTTGTTTGAAAGTATTGTTGATTTTCAGGATTAAAATTTTCCTATGATTGATAGAATTTTGACACACTATAGGATCTGTTGTAAGCTTGCCAATTTCTCATTGTTTATTGTTCAGACAGATCTAAATTCTCTTTTCAGAGAGGATCTCTTCTTAGGGAATATTCGTCTTTATGTTAATTCTCTTATTCTTCTCTTCATCATTATACAAATCTTTTGTCTGATAGGGAGATTAAATGCCTTCAATGAGCAGAATATTCATGACTCCATAGCCCAATATTCCATCATTGATTTGTAGTGATATCTGTTGTCTTTTCCTTTCTTTAAATTCTTGTTGATCCTTGATGTCAAACCAAAATAAAATCAATTTGTATGTTACCAAGATTACTCCCATTTGCAGTATGGGGGTGACTCTTGGAGTGATAACACAATACATTACAGAGTTGAAGAAAATCAAACAAGTGTAGAATGACTTTGTTTGGGACTACGATCAAAGATATAAGGATTTGATGGGTAGATTGACATTCCAAATTCTGGAACAACATCACAGAGAATGGTTTATTGCAGTACTATTGCGACACATTCGCTAACCATTGATATACAAAAATGTTGTGTCGCAGCCTGAAGGTTTTAAGATTGTGATGAATATGGAAACCTCTCCTTTAGGGGAAGGTGGGGGGATGGATCTGGTCCATAAAACATTAACGACCTTGAAAACCCAATTAGCATAGCTTACATAAGGAAAGGAGAAGAGAGAATAATTTTGGTGCATCACATGTAGGAATGAAAGCCACCATAAAGACAAATTCCCAACATTTGCATAGTATTTGGCAACTGAAGCACCAAACCCATTACTAGGAGGAGGGTACTGTGAAATATGTAAGACATGGGGACATTATCCACCTAATTTTCCATTACTGCAAAAATACCATAGTACGCCCCATAGTTTATTTTGTAACTTTTTCAAGTTAGTAGGGTACAAAGTGAAGGACTATCGTGCATTCGACCTGATGAGAGAGAACACTATAGATATGTATATAATTAGGGAGGAAAATATCATGACAGAAGCAGACATTCCTCTATATAAAAATCAAAGAGGTTTTATTCATGGCGGATGAGGAGGATTTCATAGATGTTGGCAAAGAGGGGGATTTGGAAGAGGAGGGAGAGGACCAATAATTTGCTATAATTGTAATCAACCAGGACACTTATCTCATGACTTCTCGAATCCTTGTACAACCTGCACATATTATAGAGCATTGGATCATGCAATAGAATATTTTCCCCAATTACTTGCAAAGTGGTAGACAAGAGGGAAATAGAACCAAAACTCGAATCAGAACGTGTAGAAGATATCAATAGAGAAGCATGATGAAGGGGCTAGAATAGGAGTTTTCATCTGTAGAGAAGATAAGAAAGGAATTGATGTGACAAATAAAGGGATGTAGATTGAGAATTGGGTGAGGAAATTAGTAGGACCTATGATGGAATTTGGCCCACAACAAGAAAAAGAGACATATCAGGAAACAAGGAAGGAGATAATAGGACCAGATTGGACAACATCGACACCATCTGCAGCTCTTGTGGTGGACATTCCTTTAGTCTATGATCGTACTCTCATGAATAGGTTGATTCCATAGGTAAGTACTTTGAAATAATTTCTCAAAAGTTGTTTAGAATTGATGAAATATGAAACTGCGTTGAATTCATTGTGTGGAATGATTGATCATTGCATGCAAGAAAGGGAAGTTCCTACCATGAAGAGGGTAGTGAATCAGGTACTACACAAAAAGAGGACAAGAGGAGAGTTTAGACTAAGTGTGTATATTGGGGAATATGACATGGATAATGTCATTTTGTACTTGGGTTCTAATGTAAATGTTTTATCGAAAGAAACATGGGAAATGATGGGGAAGCCAAAGCTAATACCATACACTAGCACCAAACCATCAAATCCTCACCCAAACTTTGGATAAACACCAAAATGTGGGTTTTCTAACCCCTTTCCTTCCACTTGTTCACCAAGGTGCCACTCATAAGGAAACAAAACCCCCTAGCAATATTATGTGATAACATTAGGCTCCATGGGGGATAGATTCCTCCCTGCGAGGCTCTAAGAACTCCTTTGCAGTTCCAATCACCTTATGTTGGGCTATGGAGTTAGGCTCAAAAAACTCTGTTGAGGAATACATGCCGATAAAATAAAAAATAAACACACATGGGCTCCACAAGAGCTTATTTATGTACAATCCTAAATTAATCAAGCTTTACATGGTACTAGGTGAAAGAAAATTTCCACCATAGCCAATCAAGTAACTTTCCAAACAAAAGCCCCTTCATTCTGTCAGTGATCAGTAGTAGATGATGCAACCATGCCAACAGAACTGTCACACCCTTCATCTTCTCTTCAAAGGTTGAAGTTGAGATAAAATAGGGCGGCTCCAAGGCATGAAGGAAATTCCATTCCATGTACTTGTTGACAGGCTCATAGAATGAGTGGCAAATCCTCTGAAATTTGTAGTGGAAAGCCTGCTCTGCTCCATAGCTTCTCACACATGGTTGAATATCTATCATAAGCATAGGTGGATGAGGAGATGATACATGCTAGATGTCCTCAGATGATGGTTTCTCATTGCTAGGTTTTGAACAAGAGATGAACTTCTCCTCCTGCTGCTCCTCTGGTTCATCTTCTTGGCTCTCCCAAGGGTTAGATTCATAATAATCATAGACAGGACCTTTGGGAAAGCTCCTTTATTCAATCTGGTGCTCACTGATTTCTGCGAGCCTAGGATGGCTGATTTCCTCATGATAATCTCCTTTAAGAAAGAGAGGATAAGGATCTATTGTGTTCTCTTGGATATCCTGCATATCCAACTTAGAATCTGATTCATAGCGATCATATACAGGCTGGTTTCTCCTTTGGTCAACAAACTGTGATATGGGGCTTTGCCTCTCTTCTTCAAAATATTCATCAAAGCTTGAGACAACATGCCCATCAGGAGTGGAATGTAGGGCCTCTACGGCCATGAAATTTTTAATACTACCCTCATCAGTAGGGCTACCAAGAACATCTTCTTCAAGGGATGGAAACTCCTCTGGACTTTATTCAAATTCCAACCTTTCTAGTTTGGCAGAGAGGAATTTTACCATCTCACTCATAGAATATTCTTTCTCCTAGTCCCCATCCTCACATCTCTCCTCAGATGAAAATGAACAAGAAAGAGAAGGAGTTGATTTCTAATTGAAGTCATTAGTCTCATCCTCACGACCTACATAAGAAGCAACTCTATCTTGAATAGAGTCATTGTATCCCTCACAATAGCTTTGAAAAATGATAGCAGGGGGTAAAGAATGGTACCATTCACGAGCATCCCCTGTTAACGAGAACATGAACAAATTCATTAATACATCCTCATGATGTATCTCCCACTAATGTATGAGTTCATGAAACTCTTTGATATGATGAGCAAGGTTGTCCTCTTTATTCTCTCTAAATATAGGAAAATAATCATTCCATTCATTTGGAGCAGGAACAACATTGGGAAAATCAAGAACATCACAAAAATTAAAGGGAGCAAACCTTTGAGCCATGATTCTTTTCATTTCAAACTAGTGGTGTCACCAAATGGTTCTTCAACCATGGAGTTGTCAGGTGAATGATGCGTAGGATGAGTGCGTTTGGTCTTTGTTCACCATAAAATACCAGATATGATCGTTGTGCTCTCTGAGGGTCTACTAGGTGTATCCAGAAGCAACCACACTGAAAAAGTGGAGCCAAGACAGTGGAGTCGCCAGTGCAAGCACAATATTAAAAGGTTCTGATGTCTGATGCACCTTCAGAATCGAAAGATCTTTCTTGTTATACCCAGGGAAATCTCCTTCACCCTTTCTCCTAAGTCTTCCCTCTGCTCTAGCTTTAACTCAATTTACTAACTGAATTTAATGTGGCCCTAACTTCCCTATACATTTCTTGTCCAGTTATGTGTTGAACATCATTCGGATTTTGAGTTTTGTCCATCGACCTCCATCCATATAAAACCAACATCCACAAAAACTGATGGGCATCAGGCTTACCTCTGATGCAATCGAGAGGTGGCTTCTGGTGCTAACACTATATTCCAAATATATTAAATCATTTTTAAAAAATAGCCTCCATGTGACTTGTTCATATTTTATAAAATACCATAAGTTTTTACATTATGTTTTTCAAAAGAAAAGAATCATGCAAATGTTGAAGAGGAGTCACCGCATCTCTGGCTACCACTGGAGTGCGGCGATCTTAAAGAGTCTCTGCATCTCCCGATACACTTGGAGTGCGGCTATATTGAAAGGTCTACGCATTGTTCCTCAACCCTAAACCACAACTATTTCAGTATCTTTGCACTAGCGTAAGTCTGGGTAATGAGATGTCACACCCTTCTAGAGGAGGGACCAACGACAATGTTGAACTCAACGTGCCTCACATAGGTTTCACTCCTACAGCTCCTGTGAGAATTTGAAGGTCCTCAAACCAGCTTTGATACCACTTCATAGAATTGAAAATGCGGAAAACACAATTCACATATGATAATTAACAATCACACAGATAAGAAACACAGGGATTTCACATGATTCACCAAAACATTGGGCTACGTCCACCAAGCATAGGCATCGATTGTCTTATTATTCAGATCATGGAGATTATAGCAGACTTGCAAGTTCTCACTCTATATCTCTCTTTGCCTCTATGAGCTTATATGTATTTATACACATTTACAAGAAACTGATTATTAAATGAAATCCCTATACATATTCTAACTTGGTCTATTTAGTTGAAACCAATGAAGAATAATAGGATCCAAATCCATCCTTGAAGAATTCATTGTCACCAAATCCGAAAAAACTCTATTCGAATTCCTCAAGCATTTTCTAGTATTCCTATCGTCGGGGAAAAAAGAATGATTGTATGTTTGCTAGAGTTCCTCCTTTGGTCAACTATTTATGAAGACTTCCCATTTGGAAATGGAATCAATATAGTTTGTGTGCAAAGGAAAGACAAACAATTTTTAGTGGATTCTACCTTTATGATCAACCAGTGAAGCATACAAGTCATGTTAGAAAATGGGATATCTCATCTCAACACACCAATTATATTCCTTGTATTTTTATTGATATGTAAATATTTCCCCAGTAAGAGTAAAGGTTGTGTTCTTAGGTATGGAAAACATGTTGGAAATAGTAATTACAATTTGGTGAGCTCTTATGTGTCCATCGATTTTTCATTCAGTCGGTTTGTCAGTCTCCAACTACAGTTCATTAGTTTACACTTGTTTTTACAAAAACGTAGTCTTTGTTAGTCGGTAAGCAGGGAAGTTATTTAATGAAGTTGGTCTTTATCTTTCTCTAGTCTACTTAAGTATATGAGATTTAGTTCAATTTATTGTTGTATTAATTGTTGAGTCATTTTTTACTTCTACGTGAATCTGAGTCTTATCTATATATGTTTGAGTCTTTAGTTAATTGAGATGCAGGTAGAGAGCGATAGACACAGAGTAGAGAAGAAGCAATAGTAGTTGAAGGTAGTCAAAGAAGTCTGAGAGAAAAAACTCTATGTGTGTGATTGTAAGTTACAGAAGTCGAAGAAGTCATTGGAGCCGAAGCTTGACTCAATATTGTATTTTATATTAGTGCAGAGCATCGAAGCTTAATATATATCAAGTATTGTGAGAGTTGTCATACTCACGTGTAATTCTGAGTTTATTTTCTAAGCATAACATATGTCGTGAAATATTTCATTAAGTGTTTTATCACAGTGCACAATAAATCGTACAGTCTGTGCACTCCATGGCAAGTCATGAGTGTTCAACGATTAATTTTTGTGTTGCAAATTATTTATCACTGCGTCGCGCATAGTTTATCTACGCATTGTAGATTTGAGATGAGGTATCAGAGAAGGTTGATCAGAGCATGTTATATCATAAAAATTTCAAGAGTAATAGCTTTTTTGAAACCTGAAATATGGACTCTACTTCTAATCTACAACCTCCCACTTTTATAGGAAAGGATTATGAGTTGTGATCCTTGATCATGAAGGAGTTATTTTGGGTTCAATATTTATGGGAGATAGACAAGAATTTCTATGTGGAACCAACACATCAGGTGTTACACATTATTTTGGTCATTCTAATGATGATATCACAGACATGTGGTCAAGCTCCGAACATGACTTTTTGCCTTAGAAAAACAACTTCTTTCCTCCTCTACAAGATTGTTTTTTAGAAAGGGTCTGTAGGCTGCTCATACTACACAGTGTGGAAATATATCATTTTCGCAGGCTGCTCTATGGCTGGCCCGTGGGGTTTCTGCAGGCTTCTACATAGGCATGGTGTGACGACGTTCGAAAGCTAAAGGAGGAAAGAGGTTTCATGAAGTTTCTAGAAGGCTAATCTTCTAGAATGTGAGGTGGTGTCCATGTGGTTGCAATCCTACTGGTTTCTTTGATTTGGTGGGATCATCCTCATCCTTTTAACCACTTCAACTTATCATATATAATCATGGGCTTCTCATGGAAAAGGTTAAGCAAGAAGAACTAAGATTAAGTAGAGAATTGATGAAAGAATAGGTTGAAGACTGTGTGAAGAATCTTTCTCTTACTGATGTTTGAGGATTCCATTTGTATGTGTGTGTTGGAACAAAGGACCACTAAAATGGAACTTGCGACATCAAGGCAATTCGGTTGTATCTTCTACTTTTCATTAGTATAATACGGTGGCACGTCTCTTTCCCATAAAATGATTAGTGTTTTATTACATGACTCCTTGATCACATGTTTAAGTTGTCATTGAATTCTACTATTGTTGCTTTCATATTGGTTGGTTTTTGTTGTCATAGATCTGATTCTACAAGAGCACTGGAGTGAAGCACGGACAACAAAGACATAAGAAAGTGATTGATAAGGTATGTTATCTATTCTTCTTTGGATAGGAAACTCAATGATTGCAACTTAGGAAAAGTGCCTTGTTCTGTCTTGTTTTGTTCTATATCCAGGTGGATCTAGGGGGATCAATTCATGTCCGCATCTACGGATTTTCCCAATAACATCAAGAAACATATAATGCCCTCACACAAGATGAGAAGTATGCTTTGAAATATCAAAGGAAGAAGGATGTAAAGGCGATGTTTTACATACATCAATCCATGCATGGGAGAATACTCCCAAGAATTGCATCAGCAAAGAAATCCAAGAAGGCATGGGACATATTACAAACCTCTTAGCAAGGTATGGATAGAGTCAAGAATTCAAAAGTACAAATTCTTAGAAGATATTTTGAAACTCTCTCAATGAAAGAAATAGATTCAGTAGATTCATTTTACAACAATTTTATTGGCCCGATAAATCACGTTAAGTCTCATGGTGAAACCATAGAGGACATAAAAGTTGTTGAGAATGTATTTAGGATTCTTCCTCCTAAATTTGATACCCTTGTTGTGACTTTGGAAGAGAGAAAATAATTGAGATAGTTTCGTCTAGATGAACTACAAGCTTCCCTCATTAATCATGAACATGGATTGAATAGGTTAAACATGTCATTAGAGAATGAATTTTCTACGTAGTCATCTATAATTTGTCAAAGAGAAAGGGGGAGAGATAACTCTAGAGGAAGAGAAATAATTTCTATCAGAGGTGGACACAACAAGAGTCTTGAAAACACTGGTGGAAGAGGTCAACACCAAAATACCATTCAACCAAGTAGTCAGAGAAATGAAAAATCAAAGATTCAGTGCCATTACTGTAAAAAGTATAGTCATTATGCATATGAGTGCAGGAAGGGACAATATAATCAAAACAAGAAAGGTCAAGATCAGTCATACAATGCAAATAGTCCCTCTACTCCTATGCTTATGTCTTGCACTTAAGCAATGACTATAGTATGGCTAGTTGAATGCAATGTTGCTCAAGAAATTCCCTGTGATATATGGTATCTAGATTCAGGCTACAATAATCACATTATAAGAAAATTATAGTTGTTTACTAGTTTGGATAAGACAACCCAAACCAAAGTTACACATGGAACAAATATCGAAGTCATTGTCTTAGGAAAAGGTAGTATAAAAATTTTAACTAAGCAAGGAGAACAACAAGTTATGCCTGATGTATATTATGTTTCTGGTCTGAAGCATAATTTGATGAGCACAGGACAGTTGTTAGAGAAAGGATACAAAATCTACATGGAAGATAATCATTGTGTTGTTATGGATAGATATTCAAGCAATCAACTTATTTCAAGAATCTAGATGACAAGTAATAGAATGTTCCCATTAACATTGAAGTGAACCAAGAAGAGAAAAATAGCACAAGTCGTTGGTAAAGAAAAATATGTGTAGTTAGACACTGCATTTACAGTAGAAATTGCATGCAGTTTAAATGAAGAAAATAACTTGTGCAATATCAAGAAAGAAGAAAGTAGTGCTGAAATGCAAGAAACATTCCAATGTGAAGTACATGATGATTCTTGGTTATGGAATTTCATATTTGGACATTTCAACTTTGGAGGTCTGAAGCTACTACACATAAAGGATATGGTAAAAGGTTTGTCATTAATTGAAAAACCATAAAGAATATTTGAAGGTAGTATTTTTGGACAGAAGTATAGAGAAGCATGTTGACGCAGACCCCCAACCCTCAGGTCGAAGTTCACTCAGGATCGTTCTAAATATTCTCTCTTGAGTCTAATTGACTCTTAGGTTCCTCCACAAGGAATCCTACACACACACAACAACAATGTTTTTCCACAGGTCCTTATGAGTATTCTTCGTGTGAACCAACACAAAGCACCACTCGACTCCCCTGACCACAATAACAGTGATCTCCCCTTTTTTTCCTTATCGGGACTTTCCTTTTCAGGATTTCAAGTTTCACGATTTCGCGAACCCAGTTGTCGAAGTTCTCGATCTTTCCACCATCTGAAACCCGAAATGCCAAAATGCCTAAAATGCTTGTCCACGTCCTCCTACACAGTTGTATCTTGTTTCGTGACTTTGAGAGTTCTGGAACAAGGAATCCTGACCTCTTGCCTTCACAACTACTGAAATGCCAAAACCCAAAATGTTCAGCAAAAGACTGCTTCTATTGGAACTTTTTCCCTTTCCTTTCGGGGTTTCCAACTTCTTGATTTCACGAGTCCTGATGTAAGCCTTCCATCTCTCTAACCTCCACAAACCTCGAACTCCAAAACAATACCTCCAATGAGATCAATGGCTACAAGACGCCCTTTGATCCGACGACCCACGTGATTTCAGAAATCTATATCTGATGGTAATCTTGTGGTGTTCAGTCACTAGGCTCCTCAATAAGTCTCCCAAGATCCTGTTAACAAAATTTTTTTGTCCATTCATCTGAGGATGATAAGCTAAGCTAAATGACAAATTTGTACCCGACTTCTTCCATAAAGTCCTCCAGATATGTCCCACGAACTTGGTGTCTTCATCTGAAACTATGCTTCTTGGTAAGTCGTGAAGTCTGACAACTTCCTTGAAAAATAGGTTTGCAATATGAGTTGTGTCACTGGTTTTCTGACATGGTATAAAATGTTCCATCTTTGAAAATCTGTCTACCACCATAAATATTGAATCAAATCCTCTTTGCGTTCTTGGCAGTCCCAATATAAAATCCATGCTTACTGCATCCCACGGCCTCTCAGGTATGGGTAATGGCTAGTATAACCCTGGGTTCTTCCTTTTTCCCTTTGTGTGCTGACAAATTCTACATCTGTCCACAAATATTTTGACATCTGTCCTCATTCCTAGCCAAAAATATGATCCATTTAGTTTTGAGAACTTCTTATCATGACCGAAGTGTCTGGCCAATCCTCCACTATGTTTTTCTTTCAGCAGATTCTCCCTCATGGAGCATTTTGGAATACATAATTGATTTCCCCTGAATAATAATCCATCCTGTATCATATGTTCAGTTCACTGGCTTCTTCCCTGAGAATTGGATTCTCAGATGCCTCATATGCCTCTTTAAAATCTAGATCGTCTCTATACATTTCCTTGAGATTATCAAAACCCAAAGTTTTGACTCTAAATTCACACATAAGCAAACATTTCCTGCTCAAAGCATCAACAACTTTGTTAGCAGTTCCAGAAATATGTTTAATTACAAAAGTAAAATTATGCATGTATTCAACCCATTTAACATGTCTTTGGTTCAACTTCTCCTATTGAGTCATGAATTGCAAAGCGTGATTATCACTGTACAAAACAAACTCTTTCGAAACCAAATAATGTCTCCATTTCTTCAGCACTTGTATGACTGCATAAAATTCCTTGTCATATGTGGAGTACTTAACCTTTGCTTCATTTAATTTCTCGCTGAAGTATGTGATCAGTCTGTCATCTTGACTCAAGACTGCTCTTATTGCAAATCCACTAGCATCACACTTGACCTGAAATGTCTTACTGAAATCTGGCAACACCAGAATTGGTTGTTCAATAATCTTTTTCTTCAGCAAGTTGAAACATTTTTCTTCTTCCTCTGTCCAATGAAAAGATTTGTGTCTTTTCTTCACCATGTCCATCATCGGTGCGCTAATCCCACTAAAATTTTGGATGAATTTCCTATAAAAACTAGCTAATCCTTGGAAGATTTGAACCTCAAATACATTTTTTGGTGACGACCAATTCTTAATCGCCTCTACCTTATTCGGATCCATTTTTAGATCATCTGCAGAGATAACAAAACCCAAGTAAATGAGTTATGTCCTCATAAATGTTGATTTCTTCATATTTATCAACAACTTTTCTTGCTGTAATCTCCTCATCACTGTAGCTAAATGCTTCAAGTGTTATGGTTCTATTTTGCTGAAAATCAATATATCATCAAGATATACAATGATGAATTTCCCGATAAACTCTTTCAGGACTTCATTCATCAATCTCATGAAAGTACTGGTCACATTTGTTAAGACAAAAGACATAACAAGCCATTCATACAACCCCTCATTCGTCTTGAAGGTTTTGTTCCATTCGTCACCTTCTCTCATATGAATTTGATGATATCCATTTTTCAAATCAATCTTTGAAAAAAAAATTGTTCCACTTAAGAAATCCATCAAATCATCCATCCTTAGCAAAGGAAATCTATATCTGATGGTAATCTTGTTGATTGCCCTCAAGTTTGTGCACATCCTCCAACCTCCATCTTTTTTTGGGATGAGTATTGTTGGAACAGTGCATGGGCTCAAGCTCTCTCTAATCAATCCTTTATCCATTAAATCCTAGACCTGTTTCTTGACCTCTTCATTCGACTGTGGCATCAATCTGTACGCTGCTTTGTTTGGTAAACTAGCTCTAGGTATAAGATCAATGTGATTACTTATACTTCTGATGGGTGGCAATGAACAAGGTAGTTCATCCACTACTATATCAACAAACTCTTCCAGCAACTTTTGGATTTCCTCTGGTAAATCATCCACTCTTGTATTGGTTAAAATAATTCTAGGCTTCCTGATCACAATGAATCATGTATCTTCCTTCTTCTTAACCTCCTTAAGAAGTTCCTTCCCACTCATGAAAAGTACAGTGTTGCTTACCTCTGGTTTCACTTCTTTATCCTTAATCGACAACAACATGTGAGTTATCCCATTCTTATCTAGGGTGTATGTGTTCTTTCTCCCATCATGAATAACATTTTTGTCATATTTCCATAGTCTACCTAGCAATAGATGAAAAATATCCATGGGAATGACATCACATAGTATTTCATCCTTATATCCTCCTATTTTAAATTCAAATAAACATTGTTTAGTGACATTTAAATGATGTCCTTTTTGTAGCCACAAAACTCTCTATGAGATTGGATGTTCAATAGTCTCCAGCTCCAGCTTTTCTACCATCTCTTTAGAAATGAGATTGCCTGTGCTACCGCTGTCCACGATAACTTTTCATACCCTGTCTTTGGTCTTGCAAGCAGTCCGAAAAAGTCTGTTCCTTTGGGCTGGGTTCTCTGCCTCTTTCTCTGGCGTTAAGAGAACTTTCCTCATCATCAGTGATATTCCGCCCTTAGCATCTTTTGCCTCAACATTCCATCCTTGTTCTTTGGCAATGTGAGTTTCACCTCCTTCTTTCTTTCTATCTGGACATTCATAGGATTTGTGTCCATTTTTTCCTCAGGTAAAGCATTTTATTTCTCCACCTTTGCCTCTTCCTCTTCCTCTGGTTCGAGGAAAAGTATTTCTATCAGCATACTACCCTCTCTATGAGCTTCCACCTCTCTCATGCTGAGTCTGGGGTTTCTTCCACTCTTCTTTAGGTTTTTGATTCCTGTCTTGGGTAATTGTTTTGCCTCTGGCTTTACTTTTTCCTCGACCTCTCTGAACTTTCTTTCGGCTTAGCTTCTCTTAAGCTTTCAGAGCCATTTGATAAGAATCCTCCACATTCCAAAGGTTAATCATGCTCATCTCATCCTTAATGTTGTATCTTAGACCATTCATGTACCTAGCAACCTTTTCATCATCACTCTCCCAATGACCTGCTCTAATGTTGATCTTGTATAATTCTTCAGTGTACTCTTTCACTGTCATCAACTTCTGTCTCAAGTTCTGCATCCTCTGAAACAGAGTTATTTGATAATCCTTGGGTATGAATTTAGCTTTAATCTTCACAACCATTCTATCCCAACTTTTGATTTTCTACTTGCCTTTTGCAGCGTCTGTCAGCCTGCAGTTCATCCTACCACAATGTTGCATTCCCATTAAGTCTTGTGACAGCATGTTTAACCTTCTTGTCTTTCTCAACATCCTCATAGTTGAAGTACTTATCCATATCCCTAATCCATTCTAGAAGCTCTTCAACATCTAGGTTTCCTTCATATACTGGAATGTCCATTTTTACCCTGGCACTTATCCTCACAATAGCCCTGAATAGGTGTTCATCTGCAGCAACTTCGGCTGCAACTTCTTCTCCTTCCTGTCCAGCTTCATTTTCACTTTTAGCTTTTTTGATATCCCCAACATTGACTATGTGCCTCTGTGTTGTCTCCATGGCATCAATCCTGACATGTAGTTCGCGCATTTCCCTTTCTACTGCTGGATCGGGTATTGGCATGGGCCTATCTCTTCTTCTCGATGGCATGGCTGAGAAATATTTTTCCTTCCTCTGCTACAGAAAACAAAGAACGTTTTCTGTGCTCTGATACCACAACTGAAACAGACCCCCAACCCTCAGGTCGAAGTCTGCTCAGGATCGTTCTAAATATGCCCTCCTGAGTCTGATTGACTCTTAGGTTCCTCCACAAGGAATCCTACACACACACAACCACAATGTTTTTCCATAGGTCCTTATGAGTATGCTTCGTGTGAACCAACACAAAGAAAAAATCGACTCCCTTGACCACAATAACAATGATCGCCCCTTTTTTCCTTATCGGGACTTTCCTTTTTGGGATTTCAGGTTTCGTGATTTCGTGAACCTTGCTGTCGAAGTTCTCGACCTTTCCACCTTCCGAAACCCAAAATGTCGAAATGCCCGAAATGCTTGGTCATGTCCTCCTACACAGCTGTATCGTGTTTCGCGACTTCGGGAGTTCCAGAACAAGGAATATCGAACTCTTGCCTTCACAACTGCCGAAATGCTGAAACCCGAAACGTTCAGCAAAAGACTACTTCTACTGGAACTTTTTCCATTTCCTTTCAGGGTTTTGGACTTCGCGATTTCGTGAGTCCTGATGTAAGGCTTTCGGCTCTCTAACCTCCACAAACCCCAAAATATGAAACAATACCTCCAATGGGATCAACGACTACAAGCCTCCCTTCGATCCAATGGCCCACGTGATTTCAGAATTTTGGGTACCGGGAGTCCAAGACTCTCAATCCCAAAACACTATCCTCTTGGGTTCCTGAACCCCAAAACACCGAATTGCTGAAACGCCACTTCACACTATTTTGCGTTTCGCAATTTTGGGGGTTCTCATGTGAAGTACCCGAATTCTTATCAACGGGAATGCCAAAATCCCGATTCCTGAAATGTTGAAATACCACTTCACAATATCCCGGATCTCCCAACTTCAAAATTCTAAGTGCAAGGGCCCAAGATCCTTATCCTCGGGACTTCCGGTATTCCGAATTCTGATTTACCAAAATCCCAAAATTGACATAAAGTTCTACCGCAACTTGCGACTTCGGGTCTTTCACTCCATTATGTCTCTATCGCTTGTCCTCAGGACCTTCGAAATGCTGACATCTGAAATTCTGAAATGCCAAAATTTCTACTCCTCACCTTCACACACGATAATCCACTTCGCGCTTTGGGAGTTCGAGTGACTAAGAGTTTTTTCCACACTTCGGACTTACAACTCCCAAAATGATGAAATGATCTTGACAATCTAACAGTCATGATCAACGGTCCATATTAGATCCTGTCTCTCGAAGGATGAATCCTTCTGATCGCTTAACTTCCCCTCATCTCTCCTTGATCCTACGGTCCTCGCTATTTCGAGGATTCTCCACAGAGAATTTCGACCGCTCGATTTCTTCCTTGACAGCTCCTCCGAAATAAACCAGTATTCTTGTACTGGAACTCAAATCTTATGAAATGGCTTTGACTCCCCCCTTTGAATACTTCAAAGGCGTTAACCCTTCTGAGCTTTTATCTAACAACTTCAAGTCACAAAATAATTCATGCACACACTCCTTGCGACAATCTATCAAATGCTTCTGGGTATTTGATCTCCTCGACTCTATGCACTTCTCACAATAGTAGTCCTTCAACTCTCCTTTTGTTGATAAGTCCTAAGACTTCCAATGCCTGTGCACTCCTTGCACAACTTCCTGTGATACTCCTGCACTTCTGTTGGAATGAGAACAACGGTATCCCTCCTGAGCTTTCAAATATGAAACTCTGAACCTTCGTCAACGCACTCCTTGCGGACGTTTCACTGCACTCCTTGGAGGAACTTCTCACTCAGGATGAGAAACAATTGAAACTCATTTCCCCTCTCTCTCAGACTTCAAACATCCAAATTGAAACATACATTCACATACAACATAATAACAAATGCATGACAGAGAGAGTAATAAACTGTAAACAAACCATTCAACATGTGTACACAGAAAACATCATAACACCATGAGTATGAATCAAAGCTTCATATATTAATTCAAGATTCTGTACATTGGTCTCCTCTACAACTCTCGTGCTACAACTCTCCTCTGCTCTATGCTAATGTGCTTAACTACTCTAATTTTCATTGATACAATGATACAAAGATGAGTGTGTCTATAGTAATTTTCCCTCCTGATCCTAAAACTGTCTAATCTGGAATTTAAATCTACCTACCTTCATTAACTACGCATAAATTCATTAACTTTCTATAGATGAGAGAAATCGCTCATGATCTGTTTACAATATGAGAGTATGCCTCCTTTTAACCATTACATTTAATTTTTTCAAAAATATCTCAAAACATGAGAAAATGTGTGTTGCGCTTTTCCAACTTTCTTCCGCCTCCATGCTCGCTTGACTGCTTACGATGCTCCTGCATCACATGTCCAATTGGTAATTCATATAGATAAAAATATCCACTCAAAATTGTATATTCATACATTTGTGGACCAATGAAAACTCCATCTATAGGAGGCAGTACTTATTTTCAGACATTTATTGATTATTTCTCAAGAAAGACATGGATTTATTTCTTAAAACATAAATCTGATGCATTGAGTTGTTTTCAACAGTTCAAATCAGTTGTGGAGAAGCAGATTGGTTATTACATAAAGTTTCTAAGAACTAATAGAGGAGGACAATATATTTCAATAGAATTTCATAACTTTTGTAAAGTTCATGGAATCTACAAGAAATTTATTGTGCAGTATACACCACAACAAAATGGTGTCATAGAGAGGAAGAATCAAAGCATCATGAAAATGGTTCATAGTATGTTGGAAGCCAAACATTTGTCGAATGAATATTGGGTTGAGGAAGTAGCAACTGTAGTATACATTATGAACACATGTCCAACAAAGAGTGTTAAAATTTGAGTTCCTCAAGAAGCATCGACAAGTATGAAGCATAATGTGGCGCAATTAAAAGTTTTTGGTTGTGTCACATACACACATGTTCTATATGAGAGAAGAAAGAAGCTAGACAACAAAGGACATAAATGCATATTTTTTTGATAGTCTGAACATACAAAAGCATACAAGTTGTATGATCCTATTGCAAGGAAAGTCATAATCAACTGTGATGTTCAATTCGTGGAAAATGAAGCATGGGATGAAAGTATAGAAAAATAAATCATAATTATTGATGATATTGAGAAAAATGATACAAAATATGAAGTGGCTCAAGAACCAACCATAGGACAGTGCATAATCCCTTCTACATCTTGCACTGCAACAGAAAGCATGACACAAACTAGTTTAGTAAGATCAGCAGGTGCACAGTCTACACCAAGAGCGCAACAAACTCCAGCAAGCATTCCAGGTAGTTCTACATCTCCATAACCAACATTATGAAGTTTTTTAATAATAAATACAATAATCCTACGCGACATATATAATGAGGACACAACAAACTCATTTTTTTTCTTTGTTTTCAAAAATAAACGATCAATTAACTTTTGAAGAAGTTGTCAAAGATGATGTATGGGCTCAAGCCATGGATGAAGAAATCAGATGCATAGAGAACAATAAAAAATGGAAGTTGGTATATGTACTTAAAGAAAAGGATGTGATAAGTGTCAATTGTAGATATAAAATGAAGTAGGATGTAGATGAAAATGTGCAGAATCATAAGGCGAGGTTAGCTGCAAGAGGTTTTACACAACAACCTCGAATTGATTTCAATGAAACATTTGCACCAGTTGCATGCATGGACACAGTCAGAACTGCGATAGTCATTGTCGTGCAGAACATATGGCCAATTTATCAAATGGATGTAAAGTCATCATTTTTTAATGTTCATTTATAAGAAGAAGTGTATGTGGAACAACCACAAGGCTACGAGGTTCCAGGAAAAGAAGACAAAGTTTACAAATTGAAGAAGGCATTGTATGGGTGAAAGAAAGCTCCTAGAGCTCGGTACAATCACATAGATTTCTACCTCATTCATAATGGATTTCAAAAAAGTGAATGTGAGACAACATTGTACATCAAAACAAATCATTAAGGTAACATACCAGTGGTTTTATTATATGTGGATGATTTGATTTTTACAGGTGATTTTGGCATAGAATAATTTAAGTCAATCATGAAGGATGAGTTTGAAATGATTGGTTTATGAGTTTATGATTAAGTTTATGATTAAGTTTGGCTTATGATAATCATTTTGTATTAAGTTTATGAGTTTGATGAGATTATGATTAAGTTTATGATAATCGTTTTGTATAATCTAGGAAAAAAAGATGAGCGATTTTGATGGAAAACGCAGAGAATACTCGAGGAAGGATAGGAACGTATGATCATGTTAAAATGCAGAGAAAACTCTAGGAAGAATAACAATGTAGGATAAAGTTAAAACGTAGATAAAACTCCAGGAATAATCATAATTTAAGATCATGGTAAAATGCATAGGGTGTTGGTGGTTGATCCAACCTACAAGAAAAATATTAGGGAGAAAATAAGAAGCTATTGAACAGTAAGTAATCCGGTTCGATGCAATGAGGTATCAATAAAAACCTATGAATTAAAAAGGGAGAAGATCGATTAAATTTTCCATACATTGGTTAGAATTTAGCTATTAGCATTGTTAAAAATATCCCTTCCACATCACACAACCATCCATTGAACTCGTAGAATTTAACATTCATAATGTAATACATGTTTTGCAATAAAACTCCATGTATATGTAAACCAAACTATTAAATCCAACTCAGATAACAAATACCGTAACAACTAAGGCCGAAGTCGGAGTGGTTCTTCCACTTCGCCACTCCTTTCGATATTTTTCTTTCTAATAGTTGAGACTTCATGTAATATACCTCGAATTTACCATACAATAAAAAAACCTTTTCTGATCGTAAACTCTTCAAATTTCGTTTACAAAGATTACTTGGTAGAAGGAAAGATCCCAACCAAATCTTGTTCTAAAAAAGATGAGGCATAAATTCTAAGCCCGACTTACTACAAATGTTATACCTACATCATCTTAACTCACTTCTAATAGACAATATTATAAGGGTAAACTTCCAAGGTTCTAGAAATTTCCTTCTGCCTTCGTTCTATTTACTTATATGTATATGTAGGTCTATGCAGATAATATTCGAACTCAGATTTCAATGTTACAATTCACTCTTTAACATAAGGACTTATGTTATCACTCATTCTTTAACATGAGATCTCTAATTTCGTGTGCATGTCCACTTAAGTAAATTACTCTTGGGACACGATATTTAAATTCCATCTATATAGCCATGAGGGAGATCGTAGTGAATGTTCTAGCCCAATATCAAAGGAACTTTGATAAAAAAGGGTTATGCTAACTCTCGTTACCCCGACTTAAGGTGTTCCAATGAAGATTTAACATGGTCGGATTGCTAGTTAAAGCTAACACCACAAATTTGAAACGAGATTTGAGTCTCGTTGAGCCAAGGAGGGGGTCTAATAGTGAAATTCTTTAAGGAAATGAAAGGTGCATTGTCAGGAGTAGTCAAGAATCTGTACCCACCATTAATGGAAATCATGTGAGTGTAAGTTACATGGTAACTCACCTGGATTTTCACCCAACGTGTCACGTCGTTTCTGCCCATATCACATGGCTAACCATCCTTTGTACCCTTCACATTTAATCTAAGAAAACAAAGTGCCTCTTAGGGTTTCATGGGCTTACAATTTTTCATTATTGAGTTCTGCGAAGGGGCTCTGCATATCGTTTCTTAGCAGTGAAAATTGTTGATATGGAGGTCGTTCCACCAATGCATCCGATGGCATGGACCAATTCCATGGTAAGTCTTCCTTAACCATAATACCATAGCTAAGTAACTTAGGTGGAGAAATTCGGGAGAGTCAGTATAGTGTTGCTATAATCGTCCTGCAACTGTTGTTATGTTTTCTTTCTTTTTGTTGAACCCTTATCCTATTATTGCTTCTCTGTAATACTTTCGTAGTCATCACATTCTTGGGGAAATGATTCCCTTTGAAGTTATCGATGTTTCCCCTGACTTTTCTTAGAGGTAAGGTAATCCATTCTTCATTTGTCCATACTCCGGGGTATAGTTTTTCATAGCTATGCTGATAACGGGGTTCCTTACGAACCCTCTAGTAACCTGCTCCGGGACTCGAGTCGACTATTGTATGATTGGGTGGAAATTTCTAGATAGTCTTAGCTTAGTATTTTTCTTGTCTTAAATTCTCTAAATCTGGAGTTTTTCTTGGTATCGAAATGAATTGATACTGCCACCAATGCTGAGCAGTCCAATGATGCTATCCTGAGGTTCGTTCCGATCCTTCCTTATAACAGTTATTGTATTTATCGTGGTCTAGTAAATTGGATTCAAAAGATGGGGCATCTTGGTATCGTTTGTCTCCTTAACACCACTGTATGCCATTTGGTTCTAGATGGCTCTGTGTAGTTCCAGTTTAGTTAGAAAGTTTATACCATGTTTTCACACAGTATGTCTTATATCATTTATCCATTATGAGGATTTGATACTATGGATTAATAAATTCCATTAAAACCATCAATTGTTGTGTAAATATTTCCTCATTGTTGGTTTTGTTTCGTTTCCAAGGATTTGTATGATCACTAACGACGGGCCTTGTTGATGCGAGAGTACCCATCAGGGGTTAAAGCACCATCCACCCTCGGCCTAGTGTATATCCAGACAGAGGGTGACGTGGAAAATAGGGGAAGAGAACGAGCCTACCAAACAGAATTTGAGTATCACTCAAGCATACCCTGATTGTGAACAATCAACATTCTGGTGTCATTCATTTTACCTTTCTTTAATATTATGATACTAATTATAGGGTATACTTTTGCAGGGATTCAGTCTGTGCAAGTTTCAGATAACCACCCCTATTCTTGACACAAAAGGTATTCGGGTTCCAAGCCCATCTCCTCTCAGTTTTAACTCTACAGGTGCTAGGAAAATGGCTCGTGGCTCCATCCAATTTTCCATTTTCAATTAGTTCCTCTCCGCCTTCAGTATTGTTAGGATGAAGTGTAACCCCTCTTGCATATAGGTCTATGTTCGATTTGATTTTGGTCAAACTATGTAATAATTTTCTTGACTTCCTGGCGTGACTGCTATATGTAAAAAATACTACACAACACTCTTTTGAAAAAAATAAATGATTGTCGGGTGCCTTTATTCAAACCTTTTCCCCACTCTAGTCTCAGACTAACTCTGTAATTTTGTTGTCATGGCTATTGTCAAATAATCTGTATTTCAGTTATGCATTGTATAAAAGAAAACACTTTATAATCCTGAACTCTATACTCAGTGAATCGATTTTATTGCACAAACATTTTGGTTGACAATACTAATGCCACAACGTCTATCATAATGTTTTTGCCCTAATTTTGAAGGGTTCCAATGAACATTGTAATTCTGTAGCTTTCTTACTGTAATTTTTGGATGTGTATAATTTCTTCTATACTTTCGATCTTTGGTTAATGGCCAAAACAGATTAACAGTCCCATTTACTAAACAAATTGTTTATGTCTGAAAAATATTTCTATCGGTACGGTAGCATTTCTTGGACAAGTTATAAATTTTAATATCAAGGTTTGCGAATTTATCGGATAAGTGTAAACCCAGTCTCAGGTTCTAGAATAGTTCTTTTTATAATTTATCGACCCTCGCACCTCTAGCATTTAGTTATATATAACCATAGATTCTTGACAAGTTTTAAATTTGTTC
>ML777569.1:711978-749090 GCA_009831015.1 Picea engelmannii | reverse complement strand
TATATGTATGTATGTATGTATGTATGTATGTATGTATGTATGTATGTATGTATGTATGTATGTATGTATGTATGTATGTATGTATGTATGTATGTATGTATGTATGTATGTATGTATGTATCCTTTTCCTGTCACAAAATCTTACAATTTTCAGAATTATTTCAATGGGTGTATATCTATATGATTAAGTATTTGTATGCATACAATGCCGCAACCATTTGCAATAGTAGTTTCAATCAGGTAGAGAATTACTCTCAAATACCCAGAGGATTCCATATATGTGTGAAATACGGGTATGAGAGGTTTCGACATATCCAAATTTTACTCCAAAGGGTGATTACTAACAGGAAATCAATGTACAACAGGTATCAAACTGGCAACAACCTCTTAACATAATTGATGGAGAAATATTCATAAAACCATAGTCACATTTCCCTTCAAAATTAAATAGAAAAACATTTCTCATATATATAAATTAGATAATAATTTCGAGTAAATAAATCATCATGACCTATAGTTGATTTTATGTTGAAATAATTTGTTTGCTTACATAATATGAAATCAGATCTCTGTATAAGTGATTGTTTGTTGTAGTCATTCCATTTTCGTTTAATCAGTAACACCTATGCAAAGTACCAACTACAAATAGATCTATATATATAGATAGTTCCACCTAGAGATTCAATTACAGAAGAGACAATTCCATAATTTGGTTATCTGTTATAAACTTCATATAGATGAACATATTTTAACCTCATAAAATATTTCACTTTTAACACAAACAGATGCATTACAATAGGCATATATAATCATTCAAGCAAAGGAGAAAAAAACATATCTGGACTATTTCGCGGTAAGACAAAGGGAACAACCACGTTCCTCCCAACCATAGAACAAGGCAACCATTTCACTTGTCCTGTTCACCCCCTAGCCTGACCATGAATCCTTGAGGGTTAACTTGGAACTCCTCCTCAACAACATCGTTTAACTTCGGAAAAACTTATTCTTGCCTCACACTCAGCAGTGAGTTTTCATAAGAGCAAGAGGTAATCGTTTTTCCCTAGCATACTTGGCAACGTCCTGCCTCCTCTCATATGCTATATATGCAAAGTCATTTTTTTTGCCTAGGTCTTTTCCCTCCCTTGGGAATTTTCCCAGCTTTCCAAATCCCTGAGTTTTAGGGGTTGCCAATGGCCAAATCCTATATTTGCCACTAGTAAAAATCAGCCCAGAGGTAGTTCCAACATGTTCCCCTCTCATGGAGTCATGGTCAGCTAAATTTAATATGGTTGTTCCATTTGTCCTCCTACAATAAATAAAACAATATTTTGTTTACATACAAGTGTCATAGTCAAATAATTAGTTGGGTTAGATCAGGTCTCTTCCCAACAGTCATAATAATTAATTACAATTTATCAAATTTGAAATTTGAAATTTCCATAAATGGAAAAAAAATTCCAAAATCGAATTTACTAAAGACGGAATAGTTTTTCTAGTAAGTTTTGACTTTCGAAAATAATTTATTTTTTTTGGGATGTCACATCCCTTCCCCCTTCAATAAAACGTTGTCCTTAGTGTTCGTTCATTTCTTGGAATAGGATTGGATGAGATTTCCGCAAATCTCCTTCCAATTCTCAAGTGGCCTCCTCAGGACTAAAGTGCTTCCATTACACCTTTACCTGAGCGCCGATTCTGTTCCGAAGTGATATTTCTCTCCAATCCATAACACGCAGGGGTTCCGCCTAGAACTCACCTTTTGGTTCCACTAGCACCAACTTCCAATCAATCATATGAGTAGGGTCATGAACATATTTTTTTAATAAAGAAACATGAAATACATTATGAATTTTTAGATTAGCTCAAAGTGAAAGTTGGTATGCCACGGGTCCAATTCGAGCTAGTATCTCGAAGGGCCCACAAAACATGGGTGCTAGCTTGGCACAGTTTTCGAGTTTTAGTGAACTGTTTGGGGCTTTGACTTTTAAGTAAACATGATCCCCTACTTGAAACTCCAAGTGTCTTCTTTTCTAGTCTGCATAACTCTTCTACCTGTCCTGTGCCTCTTTTAAGTTTCGTTGTACCTTTCTTACCATATTCTCCATTTCTTGGAGCATCTCTGGTCCAACCATAAGTCTGTCAGCCGGGTTGTCCCAGCTAATTGGAGTCGTACACTTCCTTACGTACATTACTTCAAAGGGGCTTAACTTAGCCGAAGTTTGGTACCCATTGTTATAGTCTTCCCATTTGCTCGGTTTTGTTCTTACGTACATGCAAAGCATATCTTCTATAATTTGGTTTGTCCTTTCCGTTAGTCCATTTGTTTGTATGATAGCTCATACTAAAATTCAGTTTGGTATTTATCCCTACAAACAATTCCTTCCAAAAAGTGGACGTGAATTTTACATCTCTATCTGAAATTACTATTTTAGGAATACCATGCAGTCTAAAAATTTCTTTCATAAATATTTTAGCAATGTTTATAGCTTTAAAAGTAGACTTTATTGGAATAAAGTGTGCAGACTTACTGAGTTTATTGATTATAGCCATGATAGAGTCATTTTGTTTCTGATTTTTGGGCAAACCTATAATAAAGTCCAGCGATATGGTCTCCCATTTCCATTCTGGTACTAGTAATGGTTGTAATAGGTTAGCTAGATGTTGGTGTTTGGCCTTTACCTGCTGACAATCTTGGCACCTAGCCAAGTATTATGTTGTTTCACCCTTCATATTAGGCCAATAGAAAAAAATTTGGAGTGTTGTTATCGTTTTTTGGTATCCTGGATGACCAGAATACGGTTTCTTATGCACTTCGTCAAGAACTGTTATCTTTAACTCTGTTGAATCGGGTATGTAAAGTCTGTTTTTAAAACATAGTAACCCATGTTTATCGATACTCAGGTCATGTTCATGTGAGTTTGTTGTAGTGTCATGTAATTCTACCACTAACTTAGTGTAGCTTTTTTCATTAATACCTATCGTCCTTATTCTCTGTTCCAGATCGCTTTCTTCCCTGCTGATGTTTATCTCAAATATCCCGTGGACTCTTATGCTTAAAGCATCTGCTACCTTATTTTCCTTACCTTTGATATGTCTTACCTCAAAGTGGAATTCGCTCAAAAGGGCTAGCCACCTTGCTTGCCTTGCATTAAGATCTGGTTTGTTGAACAGGTATTTCAACTCGTTGTTATCGTCAATAGTAGAAACTTTCTACCCATTATGTAGTGTTGCCACATTTTTAAGGCATGTATTACTGCTGCCAATTCTATGTCATGAGTGATGTAGTTTTTCTCATGTTCCTTTAACTTCCGGGACTCATAGCAAATAAGGTGTCCTTCTTGAGTTAGGACACCACCTAGTCCTTCTTTACTTGTGTCAACACAAACCATGAAGTCTTTATTTGGGTCTGCTACCTTTAGAATGGGTGCGGTCATTAATAATTCCTTCAACTTATTAAAACTATCTTAGCACTTTTGTGACCAGTTAAACTTGGTCCCTTTCTTTTGTAATGATGTGATGGGGTAGGCTATTTTGGAAAACTCCTCTATAAATTTGCGATAATATCTGGTGATTCCCATGAATGACCAGATGTCCGCTACATTCTTCGGTACCGGCCATTCCATAATGGATCTTACTTTCTCAGGGTCTACTGCAATGCCTTCTTCAGAAATTACATGTCCTAGGTATTGTATCTTCTTCTGATAAAAAATGCACTTATCGAAATTAGCATACAGTTGGAGTTTCCTCAAAGTTTGTATGACGATTTTTAAGTGTTCTTTGTGTTCTTCTTATGTTTTTGAATATACCAATATATCGTCAATAAACACGAGCACGAATTTCTCCAAGTATTGAATAAAAATACTATTCATTAATCGCATGAATGTGGCTAGCGCGTTAGTGAATCTGAAAGGTATGACCAGAAATTCGTAATGTCCATATCTTGTTCAAAAAGATATCTTGCTTATGTCCTCATATTTTATCCTAACTTTATGATATCTAGATAGTAAATCCAACTTTGAAAAGATCTTTTCCCCACCTACTTGATTGAAAAAATTGTTTATCCTAGGTAAAGGGTACCTGTTTTTAATAGTCACTTTGTTCAATTGTCTATAATCGATACATAGTCTTAGAGTATCGTCTTTCTTCTTCACAAAGAGGATGGGTGCTCCCCAAGGTGAAACACTCGGTCTGATATACTCTTTGTCCAATAACTCATGCAATTGGATTTTCAATTCCGTAAATTCCGGTATACTCATTCGGTAAGGTGCTTTCGAGATAGGGGTTGAACCAGGGAGTAGGTCTATGGAGAAGTCTATTTCTCTTCTAGGGGGTAATTCGGGTATTTCATAAACAAATACATCTCTGAAATCGCGTAAAACAACAAAGTCTTCCAAGTTAGGTTTGTCTCTCTTTTATAACAGGTTTGTTACTTGGATGGCATAAGCTTGACATCCCTTTCTCATGAATTTCTTGAATTGTACAGGTTTTGGTACACCTTCGATTGTTCTAGTAGTGTCATAACCGTGTTTATAATTAAGTGTATTTGTATAACAATCGAGTACCATCGTGTTCTTTTCCAACCAATCCATTCTGATAATGATATCATAAGATCCTAGGGGTAGGATGTTCAGATTTGTCCTTATGTTCTAACCATCTAAGCTGAACTAAAAATTAGAAATAAATTAAACTACTTTCCTTTTAGTTCTGGTAGCTAGTTGTACCAGCCATGATTTTGCACGCTTTAATTTCTTATGTTTATTTGACTCTAGTACACCAGGAGTAATATAAATTAACATAGCTCTAGGGTCAATTAAAACAAAAATTCGAGTGTCATTGATTTTACCTTCGATTTATACCACAGAGGACTGGTGGTCAGCTTGCCGACCATCTATCGTTGCATTTATTCGACGCAAGATTCTGCCCACATCACCCACCGTCGAGGCTTCCTGCAAGTTATGAACAACAATTCGGTTTGCTGAAATTAAACGTGGACAGTTCCTCCTTAGGTGAGGTTTTCCACATTCCCAGCACTTTAATGGTTCGCAGGGTCTGTCCCCAAACTTCTTCATTCCCAGATTTACTGTTTTACCATTGTCTTGCGTATTCAGATGGTTGGAGTGAAAATATTTTCTTGGAAATATTTTTGCTGCATTCTGGTAAGGAGCTAGTTGGTACCCCTTCTTCTATTGGTTCATTCGATCTTGTTTCTTATCCTTCCAGGATTTGGGAAACTCTATTCGTTGTTTATATTGGTCATAGCACATTCGTTCTTTCCTGAATACTTCACTCAAGGATTTGGGGTTGTCAAACTCAATTATGTCCCTGTAGGACTGTGGTAAACAACTTAAGAATCATTGGATTTTCACATTATCCTCCCGGATGTAAGGTATGTACCTTAGTAATTCTAAGAATTTATTTATAAGGTCTTCCATTGTCATCTGTCCAAGTATTAACTCGTAAAATTCTTTCATTTTCCTTTCATAGTAGCTTTCAGATAGGTACTATTTTTTGAAATATTTCTTGAAGTCGGACCATTCCATCTGTTTTTCTTTTAAGCCCTTTTCCAATTTTATATCTTTCCACCAGATGTTGGCCTTTCCTTTCAGGTTTGTAAATGGCCATTCTGACTTTCATATTGCTGGAATAGTTGTATATTTGGAAATATTTTTTGATATCTAATAACCATGCCTCAACTTCCTCACCTATTTTGGATTCCCCGTCAAATGTAGAAGGTTTAATCTTCTTGAATTCCCCTTCAAGATGATCTACATCGCTAAAGGGGTACCCTCCAGATGAGTTATCCTCTTTTTCTTCTTCAGAACTAGAGTTCTTGGAGGCCCTCTTACTGACCTCTTCTTCATGATTATCATCTTTTGGTATTTTCTTTGTTAATATGCTGTGCAGTAGGACTTCATTTATCTCATGTTGTTCCTACTATGCTTTCTTCAGTTTCTCATTGTCTTCTTTGAAAACCTGCAGTTCAATAATAAGATTCCTCATTGTTTCCAGTACTTCCATAGGTGAGCTTCCTTCACTATTATGTCTTGGATCTCCCAGAGGTCCTTGCTCTGGATCCCCTTCCATTATGATTTCTGCATCATCCTGAGCTACCATAATTCACACAAAAAAGAAAGGGTTTTCTGTTTGTAAAAAAAAGGTTTATTAGTTTTTATTAAATCAAATATATATAAAGAAACTACAGTGGCCCTATTCAGGTCTAGTGTTGTAACATTTTCTATGATACCATATGTAATAAACCTCGAATTTACCATACAAAAAAAAAAAATTCTGATCATAAACTCTTCAAATTTCGTTTACAAAGATTTCTTGGTAGAAGGAAAGATCCTAACCAACTCTTGTTATAAAAAAACAGAGGTATAAATACCAAGCCCGACATACTATAAATGTTATAGCTACATCATCTTAACTCACTTCTAATAGAAAATATTATAAGGGTAAACTTCCAAGGTTCTAGCAATTTCCTTCTGCCTTCATTCTCTTTACTTATATGTATCTATAGGTCTATGCAGATAATATTCGAACTCAAATTTCAATGTTACAATTCACTCTTTAACATAAGGACTTATGTTATCGCTCATTCTTTAACATGAGATCTCTAATTTTTGCACATGTACACTTAAGTAAATTACTCTTGGGACACAATATTTAAATTCCATCTATATATCCATGAGCATGATCGTAGTGAATGTTCTATTCCAATATCAAAGGAACTTTGATAAATGAGGGTTATGTTAACTCTCGTTACCCCGACTTAAGGTGTTCCAACGAAGATTTAACTTGGTCAGACTTCTAGTTAAAGCTAACGCCACAAATTTGAAACGGGATTTGACTCTTGTTGAGCCAAGGAGGGGGTCTAATCATGACATTATTTAAGGAAATGAAAGGTCCAATGTCATAAGTAGTTAAGACTCCGTACCCACCATTAAAGGCAATCCTGTAAGCGTAAGTTACATGGAAACTCACCTGGATTTTCAACAAACATGTCACACCAATTCTGCCCATATCACATGCCTAACTGCCCTTTGTACCCTTCACATTTAATCTGAGAAAAGAAAGTTCCACTTAGGGTTTCATGGGCTTACAGTTTTTCATTATTGATTTCTGCGAAGGGGCTTCGCGTATCGTTTCTTAGCGGCAAAAACTGTTGTTATGGAGGTCATTCCATCGATGCATCTAATGGCGTGGACCAATTCCCTGGTAATTCTTCCTTAACCATAATAACATAGTTGATTTACTTAGGTGGAGCAATTCGGGAGAGTCAGTATAGTTATGTTACAATCGTCCTGCAACTGTTGTTATGTTTTCTTTCTTTTTGTTGAACCCTTATCATATTATTGCTTCTCTGTAATACTTCTGTAGTCATCACATTCTTGGGTAAATGAGTCCCTTTGAAGTTATCGATGTTTCCCCTTGCTTTTCTTAGAGGGAAGGTAATCCGTTCTTCATTTTTCCATACTTCGAGGTATAGGTTTTCATAGCTCTGCTGATAATGGGGTTCCTTACGAACCCTCTAGTAACCTACTCCGGGACTCGAGTCGACTATTGTATGATTGGGTGGAAAGTCCTAAATAGTCTTAGCTTATTATTTTTCTTGTCTTAAATTCTCTAAATCTAGAGTTATGGTTGGTATCGAAATGAATTGATACTACCGCCATTGTTGAGCAGTCCAATGATGCTATCCTATGGTTCATTCTGATCCTTACTTATAACAGTTATTGTATTTATCATGGTCTAGTAAATTGGATTCAAAAGTTGGGACATCTCGGTATCGTTTCTCGCCTTAACACCACTCTATGCCATTTGGTTCCAGACGGCTTTGTGTAGTTCCAGTTTAGTTAGAAAGTTTATACCATGTTTGCACACAATATGTCTTATACCATTTATGCATTATAAGGACTTGATACTATGGATTAATACATTCCATTAAAATCATCAATTGTTGTGTAATAATTTCCTCATTGTTGGTCTTGTTTCGTTTCCAAGGATTTGTATGAGCACTAACGATGGGCCCTGTTGATGCGAGGGTACCCATAAGGGGTTAAATCACCATCCACCCTCGGCCTGGCGTATATCCAGACAGAGGGAGATGCGGTTAACATAGGAAGAAAACAAGCCTGCCAAACGAAAGTTGAGTATCACTCAAGCATACCCTGATTGTGAACAATCACCATTCTATTGTCGTTCCTTTTACCTTTCTTTCATATTATGGTACTAATTATAGGGTATACTTTTGCAGGTCTTCATTCTACGCAAGTTTCATATAACTTCCCCTGTTCTTGGCACAAAAGGTATTCGAGTTCCAAGCCCATATCCTCTCAGTTTGAACTCTACAGGTGCTAGGAAAATGGCTTGTGGATCCATCCAATTTTCCGTTTTCAATTAGTTCTGTTTTGCCCTCAGTATTGTTAGGATGAAGTGTAACCCCTCTTGCATATAGGTCCATGTTCAATTTGAGTTTGGTCAAGCTATGTAATAATTTTCTTGACTTCCTAGCACGACTGCTATCTATAAAAATTACTACATAGGACTCTTTTGAAAAAAATAAATGATTGTCGGGTGCCTTTATTCAAACCTTTTCCCCACTCTAGTCTTAGACTAACTCTGTAATTTTGTTGTCATGGCTATTAGCAAATAATCCATATTTCAGTTATGCATTGTATAAAAGAAAATACTTTATAATCTTGAACTTTATACTCTGTGAATCGATTTTATTGCACAGACATTTCAGTTGATAATACTTAATGCCACGGTGTCTATCATAATGGTTTTTCCCTAATTTCAAAGGGTTCTGATGAACATTGTGGTTTTGTAGCTTTCTTACTGTAATTTTTGGATGTGTATAATTTCTTCTATACATTCGATCTTTAGTTAATGGCCAAAACAGATTGATAGTCCCATTTACTAAAAGAATTGTTTCCGTATGAAAAATATTGCTATCGGTACGGTACCATTTCTTGAGCGAGTTATAAATTTTAATATCAAGGTTTGCGAATTTATCGGATATGTGTAAACCCAGTCTTGGGTTCTATAATAGTTATATTTAGAATTTATCGGCCCTCGCACCTCTAGCATTTAGTTATATATAACCATATATTCTTGACAAGTTTTAAATTTGTTCGAAGTTAGATTGCAGAACTTAAAGTATGGACAATTATATTTAACCGTTGTTCGAACTGCCATAATAATTTATGATATATATATATATATATATATATATATATATGTAGCCTTTCCCTATCACAAAATCTTACAATTTTTAGAATTATTCCAATGCGTGTATATCTATATGCTTAAGTACTTGTATGCATAGTTATTTCCTACTACTATGTAACCATTTACAATAGTAGTTTCAATCAGGTAGATAATTACTCTCAAATACCCACAGGATTCCATATATGTGTGCAATACAGGTATGAGAGGTTTCGACATAGCCATATTTATCTCCAAAGGGTGATTACTAATAGGAAATCAATGTACAACATGTATCAAACTGGCAACAGGCTCTTAACATAATTGATGGAGTAAGATTCATAAAACTACAGTCACATTTCCCTTGAGAATTAAATAGCAAAACATTTCTCATATATCTAAGTCAGATAATAATTCCGAGTAAATAAATCATCATGACCTGTAGTTGATTTTCTGTTGAAATAATTTGTTTGCTTACATAATATGACATCAAATCTCTGCATAAGTGAGTGTCTGTTGTAGTCATTCCATTTTCATTTAATCAATAATGCCTATGAAAAGTACCAACTAAAAATAGATCTATATATATACATAGTTCCGCCTAGAGATTCAATTACAGAGGAGACAATTCTAGAATTTGGTTATCTGTTATAAACTTCATATAGACGAACATATTTTATCCATGAAAAATATTTCACTTTTAACACAAACAGATGCATTACAACAGGCATATATAATCATTCAAGCATAGGAGAAAAAAACATATCTGAACCAGTTCGCGGTAAGACAAAGGGAACAACCACGTTCCTCCCAACCATAGAACAAGGCAACCAATTCACTTGCCCTATTCACGCCCTAGCCTGACCATGAATCCATGAGGATTAACTTGGAACTCCTCCTCAGAAACGTCGTTCAAATTCATAAAAGAATCTTATTTCCTCACACTCAGCAGTGAGTTTTCATAACAACAAGAGGTAATCCTTTTTCGCAAGCATACTTGGCAGTGTCCTACCTCCTCTCATATGCTATATATGCAAAGTCATTTTTTTTTTCCTAGGTCTTTTCCCTCCCTTGGGAATTTTCGCACCTTTCCAAATCCCTTATTTTCAGGGGCTGCCAATGGCCAAATCCTTGATTTCCCACTTGTAAAAATCAGCCCAGAGGTATTTCCAACATGTTCCCCTCTCATGGAGACATGGTCAGCTAAATTTAACATGGTTGTTCCATTTGTCCTCTTCCAATAAATAAAACAATATTATGTTTACATACAAGTGTCATAGTCAAATAGTTAGTTGGGTTAGATCAGGTCTCTGTCCAACACTCATAATAATTAATTACAATTTATCAAATTTGAAATTTGGAATTGCCATAAATGGCAAAAATTTTCCAAATTCGAATTTACTAAAAACATAATAGTTTTTCTAGCAAATTTTGACTTTCGAAAATACTTTATTTTTGGGGGGATGTCACACTTCACCAGTACCTCCCTGCCAATGCTATGGGTACTCTTCTTCCCCCTTATTCCCCAGAGCGACAAAGGGGCCATGCACACACACAACCATAAATCCTCTAGCTCCCATATCACCTCACAAGGTAAATCCACCACTCTCTCTCAGGATGGGTATCCCAAGTTTCACAAGTAAAACCAGTCAAAAATTATGCAGTATAACCTTACCCATAACCAGAGTGATCCATTTCTCCTCTAGGCGATTTTTTTTATAGAATTTCTCCATGATAGATCCCCACTTGCACAATTGATTCTCTTTTTAATTAAATAATTTAGAATTATTTCTCCCTTACACTTGTCATCCTGTCCCCCAAGTTGCACAAGTAATTCCACAATTTATTTTAATAAAAGTTTATTTCCCTCACCCTTCCTAAAAGAGCTCCTTAAATCACTCATAGTTGTCTCTTTATTCTACTTATATCCAATTTATGATTGATGCGTTACTAAATATGATTTGAGTTAAAATATGAATATTCTTCCAGTTAGACTAGTGTTAACTAGACTCTAGATACCTTTCTATGCGTACACATTCTCTCATCTTTATTTCTCTCTTATTTTAAAAACCATATTTTTACATTTTCTTGCACACATGTGCCTTATGTCAATATTTAAATGTAATTCACCCCCTTTTATATTCTTAACTTGTTTTACGTCATTCCCTTTTCATTTAATTTATTTAAATTAGTTAATAATTTAGTGTTATCTTCCTACAATAACTTAGGCTTAGGATTAAAGTTGAATAGGATTAGACTTCATTTGCAGTTTACAATTACTAAATTCATTCTTTAATTAATTAATTAATTAATTAATCCGACAATTCTCAAGATTTTAAAAGGTTTAATTATTCACTCAAAGTTTTCTAGTCCACCTAGATTCATTGACTCAAATTTTATTTATGTGATGTGCCCTTCAAGACGCACTCTATGCTCCAAGGGTGCCACTTGCCTATGAATGGTTTTGGTAGTTGTCCAACCTCTAGAGTCAACACTCCATGCAATTGATCTTGTGAGAGACTAAGGGATTCTAAGGAATAAGGAACATGCCTTATTGCACACCCCTTAGAAATCTTTGTGAGTTACCTTCTCAGTCTACCCTCACGACATCGTGGGCCTATTGAACTAGGTAATCGTTAACCTACAATTCGAGCCACGGAGGGAGTGCTAGTAGGATATGACAACAACTCTGCCACACCTCTCCCTCAATATCTGGTCTATGTGCATGGTCTCTTTACTCTGTATGTGAGTCATATTAGCAAGCAATCGTGAACCTGCATCCATCAATGAAACATTGTCAACGATCCATATACAAAATCATACTATAATCGATCATATGTCACATATGCATAAATGAAATACTTACTCAATCTGGAGTCTAAGGTGGTCCATTGATGCCCTCGGCATCCATAATCCATCAATTGTCCTGCACASTCAAGGAAACTCGTCAATAGCATCTATAAATAGGCATATAAAAATTAACATAAAATCATAATCCATCAACATCATCATAAGAATCCATAAGCAAAAAAATAACCATGTAATATAACCAGATCATTTGCAAGCAAGTTTCCTTAAATAATAAGTCAATAGCATGTGCTCCCAAGAGAGGGATGTTACATACACCCCCTCTTGTTTTAAACTTCATCCTGAAGTTGTACAATATATAAAATGAAATAATAAAAGTATCTGACAAGATTTATATCTAATCTATCAAATAACTAGGGAAACTGTTGGCGGATATGATATGAGTCCTCCCAAGTAGCCGAGTCTGGACTATAATGGCCCCATTGGACCGTGACCTGATCAATTGTTCGATRTCGTAGTTCTTGAATGCAATGGTTTAGAATGAATATTGGTTGCGCCATGAGTGCACCCTCATATGAAACTTGCAAATAACTCTTTTCATTCACATGTGTAGGATCACTAACATAATATCTCAAAACAAATACATGAAAAACATTGTGCATATGCCTCAAAGAATCAAGAAAGGCTAGTCGATAAGCCATGGGTCCTTTCTTTTCCACAACTTCGAAAGTCCCCACATACCTAGGAGAGAGTTTATCTCCCTTTCCAAACTTGATCGAACTCTTGAACGGTTTCACCCACAGGAAAACACGGTCACCAACTTCATAATGGCAGTCAACGTGATGCGCATCAACATAACTCTTTTGTTGATCTTGCACTTCTTTAATCCCTTGTCTTATCATTTTCATTTGTTCTTCCATTTCTTGGATCACTTTTGGTCCGACCAAGACCCTATCCTGAAGTTGATCCCAACTCAATGCCGTCCAACACAGTCGCTCGTAAAGAAACCCAAACGGTGTCATCTTAATGGTACATTGATAGTTGTTGTTGTACACAAACTATACTAGTGGAAAGAACTCTTCCCAAGCTTCTGTTGGTCCATCACATACATACACAACATATCTTCCAAAATTTGGTTCATTATTTTTGTTTTACCGTCAGTCTCAGGGTGATATGTTGTACTGATGTTAAGTTGTGTTCCCGAGGCCTCTTGGAAACTAGTCCAAAATCATCATGTAAACACCAATCCTTGATTTAATATGATCCTTCTCGGTACACCATGTAAACTTACAATATTGATGATACAAACTCCAGCTATGTCTTGTTCCTGATATGTTGTACGCGCAGGAATAAAATGCACACTCTTCATCACAGTGTCAACTACCACTAAAATTGAGTCATGCCTCCTTTATGTCAGTGGAAATACAACAATAAATTCCATCGAAATGACCTCCCATTTCGATTCCTTAACAATGTGTGGTTGTAGTAATCCTACCGAATGTTTATGTTTGACATTCACTTGTTAACATTCTAAACATCTTGCCACATAGATAACTATGTAGGGCTTCATTTATTTCCAAAATAATAAAGTCTTAAGGTGTTCCCTCATCTTAGTGACTCCTAGATGAGCCATGTACATTTCTCTATGAGATTCTCTTAAGATCAAACTTTTTAATTTGTCATTAGGAGGTACATAAATCTAGTTATTATACCTCATCAATCCGTTGTTGTCCGATGCATATCCTTCAAACTTTGGTACCATCATGGTGTCTTGTCTGATATTTTCCTTAACTTCTTTATACCAGTCATCGTCAAAATGTGTAGTTAAAATCTTTTCTCGAAGATTCATTTGAAGAGGTATCACAAATAATATATGCGGTCTTTGATTCAACACATCTGCCACTCTATTCACTACTCCTTTTATGTAAGTAATCTCAAAATTGTACTTGCTAATCAATTCTAACCAATGCCTTTGTCGCGCATTCAAGTCACTCTGCGTAAATATGTGCTGCAATGCACAATGATCTATTTCTAGTTCGAAATTTCATCCTATCAGATACTGTCTCCACACTCTCAAGGCATACACAATGGCCAATAACTCCAAATCAAGCGTTGCATAGTTCTCCTCATGATTTATTAATCTCCTTCATATGTAAGTGATCACTCGACCATCTTGCATCAAGACTCTACCTAAGCCTTCCTTGGGTGCATATGTGCATACCATGAATTCCTTTCCATGTCGGAGAATTTTAGTATCGGTAATATTGTCAAAATCCCCTTGATCCCTTTAAATGATTCTGTGCAATTCTCATTCCATAAAAACGTCTTGTTTTTCTTCTGCAATTCCATGATCGGATTTTCTATCTTCGAAAAACCTTTGAAACACCGTCGGTGATATCCTACTAAACCCATAAAGTTGTGTACTTCTGGTATGTTTTTCGATGCATGCCATTCCATAATAGCCTCTACCTTTGTTTGATCCACAATGATTCCTTCATCAGAGATAACATGCCCTACGTAATGAATCTTTGATTGGTAGAAGGAACATTTTGACTATTTCCTGTATAATTTGTTTTCTCGTAAACACTGTAGTACTAAGATTAAATGTTCGTCGTATTCTTCCGTCGTTCAAGAATATATCAATATGTCATCAATGAATACTTGAAAAAACTTTTCCAAGTAGTCACATAACACCCCATTCATCAATGTCATGAATACCCCCGGGGCGTTTGTTAGTCCAAACGGTAAAATTTTAAACTCCTAATGTTCGAACCTCGTCTTGAATGTGTTCTTATGAATGTCTTCCTCTTTAATCCATAACTGGTGATATCCTGATATCATTTCGATCTTTGAAAACACTGTTGCGCCTTTCATTTGGTCAAATAAATCATCTGTTCTTGGCAATGGATACTGGTTCTTGATCGTTGCCTTGTTCAATTACTAGTAGTCAATACAGATTCTCCAAGACCCATCTTTCTTTCTTATGAAAATAACAGGTGCACCCCAAGGTGACACACTTGGACGTGTAAGTCCCAGGTCCAACAACTCCCTTAGTTTCATTTTCAACTCTTGTAACTCAAGCATTTACATCTGATAAGCTACTCTTTCTATCGGTTTAGTTCTAGGTTTTAAGTCGATTGTAAATTCCATTTCTATTTTGGGCGGAAAACCTGGTAACTCTTCTGGAAACACGTCATGAAAATGTCATACTACCAGAAGGTTTTCTAATCCTACCACCTTGCCCTTGTCATTTAGTGCTAATATTGCATATAAATTACATCCTTTGTGTAAGATCTTCTGTAGCTATAGGGAAGAAATGAACGTCAAGGACACTCCCTGGTTTCTTCCTACGATCACTCTTCTTCGTCCCTCATCATCGGTCAAACTCAACCTTTTTTTTTACAGTTGAGTATCGCATCATGTGATTCCAACCAGTCCATACTGATCGTGATGTCATAATATCGTAATATCGTGACATATAGGTTGAAATTCATTACAAAATATCCCAAGTTAATGGAACGGTCTGCAACCTTTCCTCCAACCTTTTGTTTGGCACCCGAAGCCATTTATAAATATCTAAATTGGTCCTACTAGACTGCCTTTACCTTAATTATTTTTATCTCTACACCATAAATAAATCCCTCTATAACACCTGGATCTATCAAAATACTAAAATTTGGGTCGACGATGGTACCTGATGTCTCGACCATAGTGGACTGGTGGTCGGCCTAACAGTTATTCACCGCAACATGAATCCTATGGGCCTTTCCCAAAACTCCAACCGTAGTGTGTCATGTTGATCCAGATACTCTAGCCTTCTCAATGGGTCAGTCTCGTTGGTAATGTGTCTCTCCACATTTCCATCATCCAGTCTTCAGTCCAGTACTCTTGGTCCCCAAAGTAGAAGTTGTTGGCCTACCATCATGAGATCTTGGTCTGTTCTATTGAACATGCCTAAACTGTTGGTACTGCAAGCGATGCTACTACTAATTTTCTGGTCCTTTGTAGGTAGTCCTATATTGAGGATTCATTCATCATGGTCTCGTGAACGTGGATCCTCTCGATGTATATCGATATCTTTATGTCTGCCTAGATGGTTTCTGATGTTGATGCACACCTGATTTTGTTTGTCCAGTCAGTCTTGCAGGAGTCCTGCCCTGACCCCCATTTTTCAACTCTTCCTCATCTATGAGGGCCTTTTGGATTGTATTATGAAACGTATGAGGAATTCGGATCCTCACCTTCACACGAATGTTGAATTTAAGGCCGAACACAAACCTTTTGACCTTTATCTTCTCAATGTTCAGATGTTTAGCGTACCTAAGAAGCTCCATGAATCGGGCATCATACTTAGGCACCATATGACCACCCTTTCGTAAAGCATTGAAATCATTGAGATGGAACTCAGTGAATTCCTCTGATAAATACCTCTCCTGGAACTGCTCCTAGAACAGTTCCCATGACACATAGTTGACAATCATGTCTACCTGGGTCAGGAGGCTCATCCACCAAATAAGAGCACTCCCCTTTAACTGAAAGACATCCATGCAAACTTTCATGTTGGAGGTGTAGTCATGAAGTGTGAATCACATTGCCATGTTCTCCAAACATGCCTCAGTGATTGAGCCATCCATAGCACCCATGAACTCAGGAAACTTAACCTTCTTGAGTTCTCTAGGAATGCTACCACTGCCAACTAGAGTGCGTTGTGAACCCTCATTAGGTACAGGCACCATGGCCTCATCTCTATCTATTCAATTAATCAAGGCTTCTCACATCCTCTAAAATAATCTCATCAAGCCAACCACATCCCCCACAACAATCTTCTCCTTCGCAATGACTTTTTCTTCTCCTTGGGGGTTCAACCCCTCTGGCGTGGATGCTACATCAGGAGTCACACCTCCTCCCCTAGCACCACATCGTCTACCTCAATGATGCCCTCTAACCATGATTACATGCAAGGACACATTTCAATTTAAATTAGAGATAAGTTATTAATCAAATGTTTAATAGAGTGGAAGGTATAATGATCCCAAGTCGCAGGGTTGAACCCACTCTGATACCATATGTAATAGTGATGCATAAAAGGTAAATGATTTTTTTTTCTTTGCATAAGGAATTTAAATCATCACAACATAAATTAATAACATTACAAGTGACACATCATCAAAATCAATAACGACACAAAGACAATGCATTGGCATGAATAAAAGTGACACATGATCAAACATAAAAATAGATAACGATGTAGCTCAATACATCAAAATCAATTGATGCAGATACATAAATAATGATCAACCACATCATTAAATATAAAATATTACTTGCCCAACCTATCTTGCATGGATAGGACCTCTAAGACACATAAGCAATGCTAAAGCCAAGGATTCATATGATTGATTTTGACCACTTAAGGTCTCAGGGATGGAGACTGTTTTGAGGAACAAGGAGGTATCTAAATCCATTTAATCAATCACAACTCATAACTCTAGACTAGATTATCAGTCATATATCAACATTAATTTCACAGTGCAAATAAATCTAATTACTTAATCAATTTTACATCAACATCATCTTAATGGTGCAAGAGAATCCAATTACTTAATCCATCATACATCAATTTTAATTTCATGGCATAAGAGTAATCATCAATTTTATTTTCATGGCGTTATAGTAATCCTTAACTTTATTTTCATTGTGCAATAGTAATCAAATTACATATCCAATCATACACTGCGTTAGATTCATCGTGTAAGAAAAATCATCAATCTTGTTCATGGTGAAAAAGTAATCTAATCATATAACCAATCATACATCACATTAAATTCATAGCACAAGAGTAATCATCAACTTTATTTTCATGGCGCAAGAGTAAGAAAATTACATAACCAATCATACATCGCGTTAAATTCATGCCGCACGAGAAATCATCAATTTTGTTTCATATCCAATTATTGTATTAATGAAGGGTTTACTTATTTATAATAATTCTTCTCGATATTTAAAATATAACTAAATGAGTATAAGTAGCATCCCTTAGAAGGCAATATTAAAATTTATTCCAGGCAGTAGTAGGCTATCCAAAATTTAAAATATGTGAGGATGATTCAATGATCGTCTTAAGAAACCATAAGGAATTCAATCTTCTTTACGTAATGCTTGAGAATTCACTACTACTTCAGTATCTCTTAAAACCTTAGCAAGATCGTTCATAAAAACAAATGAATGATTTAAGGTGCTTGTGCGTCAATCTAAGAGAATTTAAGGAAGGTCATATCCCTAGAGTTGCACCAAGATTCCAAACCCTAAATTAAAATTAAGAAGAACAATCTATTAAGGCCATATATATAATATTTCATTCCTAACTTAATTTCAATTTTAACTCAAGGCCTTGTTCCTTGCATATCGAATAGACAAAGGGGTCAACAACCTATTGGACAAACTCTAAGGAAATATCACCCCTTTCATATCTATATACAAACTATACGAAGTTGGCGTAAGTTTATGGGAATCATTAGGCATATTCCAGCCAACAAAAAAAATAGAGTAAGTAATGAAATCGCTGAGTGAACACCCACGCAAAGAACATCTTAAGTTATGATATTCATTGAGCATATTCTAGGCAAAAGAAACTGCAGAGTAAGTAATGAATAGCTGAGTATAAACCCAATCAAATTGCATCTTAAGTTATGAGATTCGTTGGGCATATTCTAGGCAAAGGAAAGCACAGAGTAAGTAATGAATGGTTGAGTGAAAATCCACGCAAATCACGACATAAGTTATGAGATTTTATGGGCATATTCCAGGCAAAGAAAACACAGAGTAAGTATTGAATAGTTGAGTGAAAACCCAAGAAAATCACATCTTAAGTTATGATTTTCGCTTGGCATATTGTAGGCAAAGAAAACACAAAGTAAGTATTGAAATAGTTGAGTGACAAAACAAGCAAATCACAACTTAATTTTGATATTCGTTGGGCATATTCCATGAAAGAAAATGCAGAGTAAGTATTTAAATAGTTGAGTGAAAACCCAAGCAAATTACAACTTAAGTTATGACATTCGCAGGGCATATCCCAAGAAAAAAAAAACGCAGAGTAGGTAAATGAATAGCTGAGTGGAATCCAAGCAAACCGCATATTAAGTCTATGATAATCATTGGTTATAATCAAGGAAAAAACACTGAGCGGTTTTGATGGAAAACACAGAGAATACTCCAGGAAGAATAGCAAGGTAGGATCATGTTAAAACATAGAGAAAACTCCAGGAAGAATCACAAGGTAGGATCATTGTAAAAACGCAGAGGTGTTGGTGGTTGATCCAATCTAAAAGAAAAAGTTTAGGGAGCAAGCAAGCAGTGATTGAATAGTAAGTAATTAGGTTCAACGCAGCGAGGTATCAATAAAAAACAATGAATTAAAAAGGGATAACATCGATTACATTTTCCATACATTGGTTAGAATTTAGTTGGTAGCATTTTTAAAAATATCCATTCCACATCTCACAACCATCCATTGAACTCACAAAATTTAACATTCATAATTTAATACAGTTTTTGCAATAAAACTCTATGTATATGTAAACCAAACTATTATATCCAACTTACATAAGAAATATCGTAACCAACGCTAGGGGTACTACACATCCCCCTTATCCCCTCTAGTCGCAAAGGAGCCACACACACACACAACCATAAATCCTCTAGCTCCCAGCTCGCCTCGCAAGGTAGAGCCACCTCTCTCTCTCAAACTGGGTATCCCAATTGTTACAAGTAAAACTAGTCAAAAATTCTGCAGCGTAATCTTACCCATAACCAGTGTGATCCATTTCTCATCTACGCCATTTGTTGTATAAAATTTATCCATGACACTTACCCACTTTCACAATTAAATTACTTTTTAAATAAATAATTTATAACTATTTCCCCCTTACACTTGTAATCCTCCCCCCCAAGTTGCACAAGTAATTCCACAATTTATTTTAATAAAAGTCAATTTCACTCTCCCTTCCTAAAAGCGCTCCTTAAATCACTCCTAGTTGTCTCTTTATTACACTTATTTCCAATTAATTACTGACGCCTTATTAAATCTGAGTTGAGTTAAAATAGGAATCGTCCTCTTGTTAGACTAGTGTTAACTAGACTCTAGATATCTTTCTATGTGTACACATTCTTTCATCTTTATTTATTTCTTATTAAAAAATACCTCCTTTTTACATTTTCTTGCACACATGTGCCTTAAGTCAATATTTAAATGTAATTCACCCCCTTTTATATTCTTAACTTATTTTACTTCATTCCCTTTTGATTTAATTTATTTAAATTAGTTTATAATTTAGTGTTAGCTTACTACAAGAACTTAGGATTAGGATTAAAGTTGAATAGGCTTAGACTTCATTTGGGGTTTACAATTAATAAATTCATTCTTTAATTTATTTATTAATTAATTAATTTGGCAGTGATCAAGATTTTAGAAGGGTTAATTATTCACTCAGGGTTTTCTAGGTCCCCTATATTCATTGACTCAAATTTTATTTATGTGATGTGCACTTCAAGACGCACTTCGTGCTCCAAGGGTTTCACTTGACTTTGACTGGTTTTTGTAGTTGTCCAACCTATCGAGTCAACGCTCCATTCAGGCGAACTTGTGAGAGACTAATGGCTTCTAAGGAATAAGAACCCTACCTTATTGTGCAACCCTTAAAATATTCATGATTGATTGTCTCAATCTTCCCTAACGACATTGTGGACCTCTCGAACTAGGTAATCATCAACCTACAATTCGAGTCATAGTGGGAGTGGTAGTAGGTTGTGACATGGACTCTGCCATACCTCTCCCTCAATATCTGGTCTATGTGCATCGCCCCTTTACTCCTTATGTGAGTCAGATTAGCAAGCAATCGTCAACCTACATCCATTAGAGAAACTCTGTCAACGATCCATATACAAAATGATACTATAATTGATCATATGTAACATATGCATAAATGAAATACTTAAAGCAATACAATCCACTCCTTGACTCAATCCAGAGTCCAAGGTGGTCTATTGATTCCCTCGGCATCCACAATATGTCAAGTGTCCTGCACACTCCGGGAAACAAGTCAATAACATATGTCAATACACATATAAAAATTAACATAAAATCATAATCCATACACATCATCATAAGAATCCATAAGCGAAACAATAACCATGTACTATAACCAGATAACTTGCACGCAAGTGTCCTCAAAGAATAAGTCCATAGCATGTGTTTGTAACAGCGGGATGTTACACTTCTACATGAAGTCTTAGTATTATCTATATATGTCTGAGTCTTTAGTTAGTCGAGATGCAGGTAGAGAGCGATATACACAGAGTAGAGAAGAAACAACAACAACGAAAGGTCGTCGAATAAGTCTGAGAGCACACACTCTATGTGTGTGATTGTAAGTTGAAGAAATAAAAGAATTCATTGGAGCCAAAGCTCGACTCAGTATTGTATTTTGTATTAGCGCACAACGCTGAAGCTTAATATATATCAAGTATTTTGAGTTTTTTCATACTCACGTGTATTTCTGAGTTTATTTTCTAAGTATATCATTTTGTTTGTATATGTATCACAAAATCGTTCATTAAGTGTCTTATCACAGTGTGAATTCAATCGTACAGTCTATGCACTGTGCGGTACATCCTGAGTTTTCAACGATGAAGTATTTTGGCGCCCAGTATTTGTCACTACACCACGCACAGTTTCCCTATACGTTGTAGATCCGAGAGAACATTCTTTGTCCCTCCAGGTCGCGATTTGGTTGCCTCGGTGCATGGTGGCAACTCTCAACATTGGCGTCTCTTATAATTTTGGGTAAAATAGTTGAGGTTTGTCCTTGTTTGTTAAAGGATGGGTTAGGTGCCTTGGTGAAGCCATAGTGCCCAAAGCCCAATATGATTCTGCAATATATATATATATATATATATATATGACTGTTGGACTCATTATCGTTTTGTTGGAGCATTCAAATTGGGTTTATGGTTCTGGTAGGCTTTTTGATGTATGCGCGTTTTTGTTTTTGTCCATAGAGTTCGAAATTCTGCTTTCATTCTGATTATGTTGAAGAAAAAACTAGACTATGTTGAATCCCAATCTAAGGTTACAGGCATGATGCCGAGTACTCTGTTTAGCGGGTTACTAAAGGAGATCTCTTGAAACGGTTGTTGGTTGTGGATGATTTTGTCTCCAATAACAAGTTAATATAATTTTTGGTCAATTTGGACACATTCACCGAATTTGCGATCAATTTGGACACATTCAACACTTTGTAATGAGCTTCATTTCGATTGGTTTAGATGTTTGTGTTCTTTGTATAATGTTTGATGAATGAATAGTTTGGGTTATTTGTATAATGAACAGTTTGTTTGTAGTTGCATCGAGTTAGAGCAAAAAGGAAAAAAATATTTTCTCACTAGAATCAAATAATAAACCATGAATTTTATCAAATCAAATAATAAGCCACACATTTTAACAAGAGGTATACAAAAAATAGTTTATAATTTGGTTTATAAACCATGCATTTTACCGAATCAAATAATAATCCACGCATTTTAACAAGAGGTATACAAAAATGGTTTATAATTTGTTTAGAGTTCTGTGGTAAAAAAATGGTTCAAACACTCTATTAGAAGTCTCAATTTTAATAATTAATATTTCAATTTTAATAATTAATATTGTATTTATTTAAGGGTGTTTTGTCTACCAAATTGAAATTAAAATTGTTGAAAGAAAATTATATTACTACTAAATAAATGTATGGATATCCACAAGTATGGTCATTAAATGTATGGATATTCACAAGTATCATCATATTAATGCATATTAAGTTAATTTGTTCAATAGAGAACAATAGACACAAGGGACCAAAAAAATAAAAATAAAAGAAAAATAAATAGTTAACTAAATTGATAAAATAAATAATTATCACACATTTTTTCCATGAGAATAATGTATGTAATATTGAATGATTAATCCACATAAAATCTTTCAATTTCATATAATTATCAAAATTCACAACTCTCATAAATCGGGGTTTCTTTTTTCCCTTATCAAGATAAGTGACTCAAATATTTGTAATCAATTAATTGAACATCCAAACCATACTATGAGCAATGAAATGATATCTACCTTTAACCTTTGGTAGTATTAATGAACAATTCCATCTAATTATGAAAATGCACAACTCAACTAAATTGATAAAAAAATAATTATAACATTTTTTTTCCATGAGAATAATGTGTGTAATGTTGAATGGTTAATCCACATAAAATATTTCAATTCCATCTAATTATGAAAATGCACAACTCTCATAAATTGGGGTTTCTTTTGACTCAAATATTTGTAATCAAATAATTAATTGAAAATCCAAACAATATGATAAGCAATGAAATGATATCTACCTTTAACTTTTGGTAGTATTAATGAACAATTCCATCTAATTATGAAAATGCACAACTATCATAAATTAGGGTTTCTTTTCTCCCTAATCATAGTAAGTGACTCAAATATTTGTAATCAAACAATTAATTGAACATCCAAACAATACGATAAGCAATGAAATAATATCTACCTTTAATCTTTGATAGTATTAATGACCACCCTATGGTGCTCAATTACTAGAGTGATAATAAGGGGGAAATTTTGTTCCTCCCTTAATAAGGGGGAAATTGTGTTCCTCCCACCGAACAAATGAAACACTTGAACTGAGCTTATGAGTGTGGAGTTCAAAGAAATTCGCACTAACTACTTAAGACAAATGACATCACCTTTACCCAACAATAACTTGAAAGAGGGCATGAGCTATACCACCTCATGGGTTTATGGTGTGTAGGAATACTCACTCTAGCTGTAGATGTGGAGTTACTTTGTAAGGAGTATACTATTCCACTCTATCTTTCAATTTATATCCATTGGTTAGGTACACTTATACTTGTGGAGTTTGGAGGACCCAAAATCAATTGTAAAACTTAAACAATAGACATTATTATCCTCAGTTGGTAATTCCCATTCAATTTACTAATTCCACAAATTTCATTATAAAAAAAAAAAAAAACTCATAATTGATTTAAAATCTTATAACCACTCAAACATAGGAAGCATTTCTTATTCTAATATCTCACTATGTAAGTATTAAGCATATGAAGCATCTCTTATTTGAATATCTTACTATGTAAGTGTTAGAATTAATTCTTACATGCTTATTTTAGAGTTGGTTTGGATTTGTTAGATCTAATTGGTTGTGAGAGATCTTCTCCAACTTTCACACTCTATTTATGTGTTTGTGGTGGAGAAATTTCCCCATAAATTTATTATGCTTTTGAGAAAAACATCTGATATATACTTTTGTATGTTGGTATCATAGTAGACTCCAACACTCAGCCCAAATCTCTCATGAGAGGAGATGAGATCATGCCAATGTCGTAATTATGTGGATAGGCGTCCCCCTATTAGAATAGATGATTTAATGAACCTTTTAATTACAAATTCATATCTTGTGGCCAACAATTAAAGATGCTAGCATATTATTTTTGTCACTCCAAATCAATGAATGAGATTTAATTTCATAACTTCCTTGCATTTATGAATGCATAAGTTTTCCTTGTTTACTTTTTCACATTTAATTAATAATATTAAGAAATTGATGCCCTTACCACTAATTGCCACGTTTAACTCTTGAGCAAATATTAATGTATAAAATGGTTCATTGCCACACTTAAATCTTTTGCTTGGATTAATTCTATGAATAACGGTGGCCACATTTTTATGAATGTGAAGAGTGTTGGTGTGGTAATGATCGATACCATGTTTGGCCTACCTTTAAATTAATACATCCGTGGCTAAGGTGGCATGGTTAAGATGGATGCACGTTTGTTTTGCCTTTCAATTAACACATTCGTGTTTAATATGGCATGGTTAAGCTGGATGCATGTTGGATGCCAGGTTTGGGTGGCTTTTCAATTTTTTCCTGGGCCTTGGGACTAATGGTTAGATGGTTATTTAAACACTCACTTCTGATGTGAACTCGGTTTATTTGTTTCTTTGAACCTAGTATGGATATTAATATGGTAAAATATTTTTTTGAAATTTAGATTTTAGGTTTTTAAGAATTTGGATTGGAAATTAATTTATCTGATTTGATTTATTGATTAGATTTTTATTTGTAGGCATAATCTATAAGCTAACGAGATTTTAGTATTGACAGGTAAAGTATCGACCGGGAAGGGAGAACTTGGGAGCAAATTGAAATCAAGTGAAGGCTTAAATTGAAATCAACAGTCCCGAAGTGAATGCATATACGAAGCGAGCACGCCCTATAATATAACAAGCACCTGACAGTGTTTAAACTACCAAACGTAGGCCCGATCAAGATCAATCACAGCCTAACGATTCTTTCACTCTTGGGAGCCGGAAAAACATTCTAACTTCGTCATATTAGCGGTATTTCTGGGACATATCTAACATAACATCATATATGTTTAAACATAAGGTTGTTGCATAACATAATTGAGGTGACCCATGTGTTTCATGAGTAACATGAATCATATACCTCCTGTGCCACTGCATGTATCCAATGGTTTGGTTTAGTTATGCCTACTAAATCTAAGTCTTTTATTTTAATATAAAAAATTTATTGGGGAATTTAAATTTTTATTTTCATCTAAACTTAAAAATTTATGCCTATATTCAATGGTTTGGTTTTTCTATGAATTCTTTTATTTTAATTCAAATTTAATCTTTCCTCAAAATATCAATCTTTATTTTAATGTTACTATGAAGAAACCTAAATCTTTAAGAAAAATCAAAATCTTTTATTTAATATAAGTCTAAATATTTTATCTTTATGCATACTCGATATTATGTTTATCATTCTACAATATACAACATATGGATTCAATTCCATCCGTATACATTCCATCTGTATACATGCAAAGAAAATAAATGTTGTGATATTGCTTCTCAACAATCAATCTCAAAGCTTTTATATCTAGTTAAACAATGCACCCACTTTAATCTAAATCTAATTCTTTTAAATCTTTATTTTAATTTTTGAGCCTAATCTAAAACTTAATTTTTGCCCAATGTTTATTATGCTTATCATTCTACAACATATGTATTCAATCTAGATCTGAATACATGCAATGAAAATAAATGTAAATAAATGTTTTGATGCTCAGTTTGAATAATCAATGTCAAAGTAAGTGATGCACACACTTTTTATCCATAATTTATTTTTGCGTCGTATGTAAGTTTGACATAAGTTTTAAATGCATACATAAAAGTCAAATTAAAATAAAATGCATTTATTATTGAAATGAAAAGGATTTGGAAGTTTGAACTAGGATTGGATGGTTGTATGGTAATATTTTAAATTAACCTATAATGTGTAATGCCAAAGTTTGATTATGCATAATGTTAATGTTCGTAAACAATTCATAAAATACATTTAATATGGACAACGATGTGTAAACCAACGCCCGAAGAAGAAAATTGAAGAAGTTTGCGTGAACGCAACGAAAAAAATTGAAGTAGAAAATCGAAGACGCATGTGTGAACCCAATGAAGAAAATTCAAGTCAACCGGAAATTGAAGTATGCGTAGGGTGACTTTCGAAAAAAGAAGAAGTGGAAACAACAAAAATAACTTTTTCTAATGCTTATTAGGGTTAGGCAAATGATCAAAATACATTGCATTAGCAACGCACAGTTAGAATGTTAAATATTTTACTAAGATGGTGTGGGAGAAAGAGTCGAGTCAATGATATATTCAGAAAATAAATTGAATAGTTGATTGTAAATGTTTGTACTATATTTGGAAAACTTTAATTTCAATGTATTATATTTATTATTAAAAACAAATATCAATGTATTATATTTATTATTAAAAGCAAATATTGTACTATATTTATATTTATTATTAAAAAAATTATATTTATTATTAAAAAGGATATTTATGATAAAATAGTTTTAAAGATTTTAATATATTTTCACTATTTATAAAGGAGATATGAGTTATATAGAAGATATGAAAATAGTCACTCTTAAGGAAAACAAATTCTAACATTAATCCTTTAATTTTGAATAAAAAATGAATTCTAAACTTAATTGCAGAAGTGTGTGTGCTACCATTAATCCTTTAATTTTGAATAAAAATTGAATTCAAAAATTAATTGTTGATATGTATGTGGTAATGAGTGCAATAGAGTTTGTATTAAGACAATCTTTCTTTAATAGAGTAGAAACCCGTGTACTATGGGCCCACATTAGGGGTTATTATAATATGGGCCATTCATTTGTCTCACCAATCCACAATAATAATCACAATAATAATAGGGGTAGATTTATTTCTATTATAATTTGTATTAAGGTTACTAATAATACATTATTGTATTAAGAAGTGATTATATATTATATTTTTAATATTAAATATTAATGTAATATCGAAAATTTATTATATAAATGATTATTAATATTATTTTTAATGGTTATTAACAATAGTCATAATTAATATAGGGGTATTAGTTATTATTATTATATTTATTAACTATATTATAAAAAGGGTACCTTAAGGGTATTACATACATACCCTATATACAATAATTATTAATTACTATTAATAATTAACAATTAACAATGTAAACAATAATGTATTAAAAATATATTAAGGTCAATGGAGTTAGGGCTATGGTTATTATGCTTATTAGGGTTGGGGTTATTAGGGTTATTATGATTAGTGTTAGCGCCATATTAGAAAAATACTAAAATTTGGTCCACATCAAGCTCAACCATGGTTAACCTTAGTCAACCATTGAAAACTATACTCAATAATGGGAAAACCATAGTCAAGTTTATTTTCTATCAATGTCTTTAGAAAAAGTAAAAATCATTATGTGTAAAGTTAAAGATGAATTTCTATCAATGTCCTTAAAACATGTATGATTCTAAAGTTCCTTGTATGTAATACATCACATCACTTCAAAGTTCCTATCTTTGTGAGAAAGGAAACACCTTGTAATGTTTTTTGAAAAAGCTTGGACAAAACTTTTTTTTCAAAACATGTCAAACATAAAGCAACCTTGTCATGTGAAAAAAATAACTCGACGTTGCAATTTCATGAGCAAAACCAAATGTTGCAACATGAGGAACTTAGTAATGTTGTAATTTGACAAGCACAATAGCATCACAATATAGAAAAAATAGTAACATCACAATGTCACAAACATAGCCCTGTAATCGCAATGTCACAAACATATCCCATCCATCGCAATGTGATGAACATAGCCATATTGGCGCAATGTGACGAACATAGTAGTGTCACATTATGAAAAACATAGTAACGTCACAATGTGACGAAGATAGTAGCATCACATTATGACAAACATAGTAACGTCACAATGTGACGAACATAGTCCTATCGTCGCAATGTGACAAGCATAGCCCCGTCATTGCAATGTGATGAACATGCTGATACTTTGTAATATTTTTTGAAAAAGCTTGGACAAAACTTCCTTTTCAAAACATTTCAAACATAAAGAAACCTTGTCATGTGAAAAAAATAACTCGACGTTGCCATTTCATGAGCAAAACGATGTGTTGCAACATGAGGAACATAGTAATGTTTCAATTTGACAAGCATAGTAGCATCACAATCTAGGAAACATAGTAACATCACAATGTCACAAAGATAGCCTTGTCATCGCAATGTCACGAACATATCCCATCTGTCGCAATGTGGTGAACATATCCATATTGTCACAATGTGAAGAACATAGTAGCGTCAAATTCTAATAAACATAGTAACGTCACAATGTGTCGAACATAGCCCTATCGTCGCAATGTGACAAACATAGCCTTGTCATTGCAATGTGATAAACATGCCCATATTTTTTCAATGCGATAAACATATCCTCATCATTGCAATGTGATGAACATATCCTCATCATCGCAATGTGTGGTTTAATCAAATGTTTCAACATGAGGAACACAATGATGTTGTAATATGATGAACATAGTAGAGTCATAAGCTGACAATCATAGTAACATTGTAATGTTAAAAACATAGCCTTGTCATCATAATGTCACGAACGTATCCCATCTGTCGCAATGTCACGAACATATCCCATCTGTCGTAATGTGGTGAACATAGCCTTATTGTCACAATCTGACAAACATAGTAGCGTCACATTCTGACAAGCATAGTAACGTCGCAATGTGACGAACATAGCCCTATCATTGCAATGTGACAAGCATAGCCCCATCATTGCAATGTGATAAACATGCCCATATTTTCGCAATGTGTTGAACATATCCTTATCATTGCAATGTGATGAACATTTCCTCATCGCCACAATGTGTGCTTTACTCAAATGTTTCAACATGAGGAACATAGTAATGTTGTAATATGTCGAACATAGTAGAGTCACGATCTGACAATCATAGTAACATTGCAATGTTAAAAACATAGCCTTGTCATTGCAATGTGATAAATATGGCTAACCATTGTCAACCATGGTCAACCATAGTGAAGGTCTACAGAAGTTAACCATGGTCATGGTGAACCATAATTAACCATGTCAACCATAGTCAACCTTTCCTTCCCAAATTCAACCAAGGTCTACCAAAGGTAACCATATTCATGGGCATCCATACTTAACCACGGTCATTTTCAATTAATGTATCCATGAGTTATTAATTAATTACTTGATATTAATTATTTGATTAGTGTATTGATTAGTGTATTAATATTAATGAAATAATGTATATAAATTAATGTTTATAAAAATAATACTTAGTGTATTTTTTTTTATGCATCATTAGTATAATAATGTATTAAATTAATATATTACTTTATTTGTGTATTAAAACTTTAACAATGTATTAATTAATACTTTAGCAATTTATTAGTCAATAATGTATTTAATGTATGAAATAATTAATAAATTACATTGTTAATGTGTTAATACTTTGATATGTTACATTATACATTAATGTATTAATATTTCAATAATGTTTTACTAAATACATTGTCTTTTAAATATATGATTAATGTAATACTTTATTAATATATTCATTAATTAATACATTAAAATATACATTAATACATTAGTGTATTAAACTTTATTAATGTTTTAATGTATAAATACTTTAGTAATGTTTTTATTAATGCATTTCATATATGAAATATACTTTTTTATGCATTATTAATGTAATAATGTATTAAATTAATGTAATAATTTATTTGTGTATTAAAAAATTAGCAATGTATTAATTAATATTTTAGTAATGTATGTCCCCGAGGTGTAGGACAGACAGTGACGAAGTGTGCTGTTAAGGCACACCGTGATGTTAAAGTCATCGATTCGAAACCTGGGGAGGACAAAAAGTCCAGCCATGTTACGGGTTGATGTGGCTAAGGTCGGGTGTGATCCTCGGCTGATTTTGACGACTTAGATGACCTTGAGTCACGATTTCTTAGCCACAGGTTAGTCCCACATGTCACAGACAAACTAACAAACACAAAAAATTATTTTAGCAATGTATTAGTCAACAATATATTTAATGTATCAATTAATTAGTTACATTATTAATGTATTAATACTTTGATATGTTACATTATACATTAATGTATTAATATTTTAATAAATAAATTAAGGTCAATGTATTAGTTCTTTATTAATGCATTATACATTAAGATATTAATGTATTAGTATTTTAATTTATACACTATAGTAATGTAGTAATGTATTACTAAATAAATTAAGGTGAATATATTATTACTTTCTTAGTATATTTATACTTTATTAATATATTAACTTTATTAGTGTATCAATATTTTAACAATGGATTAATTAATAATGTATCCTTGTATTACTTAATGTAATATGTTACATTATTAATGTATCAATCAATTAATCACAACTTTACATGTAAATTAATATTTTAATTTATACATTACATTAATACATTAATATACAATTAATTTATATACATTAATTCATTAATATTAATTTGTTACATTAATTCATTATCATTATTATATATTATGTATTAATGCAATAAAATTAATATATTAATCGTCTTCCTCAAAGAATGTCGATCGTCAACTAGCAACAACCAGATATTTTTTTAATTATTTGGTTATACTAGATTAGTGGATTTATTCAATAATTTAAATTATTTTAATTTTTCAATTATTTATATATACTACGTTAGTGTATTTTTTGTTGTTTTGGTTGATATATCACCGCCCATTGCCACCACTTCGAGGCCTCTTTGTAGAGAAAACAAAATCATCAAATCTGCAGATCTGTGTGGCTAGGCTCGAGGATAAAAGAGATACATCAGCACATACATCCACAGTCATTCCATATCGCCGTTCGACATCATGTTGTTTATCACTCCAAAAGTCACCCTAGATTGTAATCAGGTGAGTAAAATGTCAAGAGAGGGAATACTTCAGTGAGAGGAATGTAGAGGTTGTTGTAATCATCAGGTTTGTAGACAATCTAACGAATAAAAACCCTTAACACAAGATCATCTTGAGTTCAAAGTTTAAGGACACTAAAGAAACATCATGATAATATTACAATCACACATACATCATAATATCACCACAATAATTCATGTGAATCATTCAAAGCATGAACACTTTAGCATCAGAAGCAAATAATTTGGAATAAGAAGATGATTTCTATTAACCAAGATGTTTCAAATCATGTACATAACAAGTTCACGATATCAAAACATTACAATTCGGGAGCCTCAACTCAACCATTCCGAACATATTCTACTTTTGTACCATGAAATATATAGCACCATAGGTCCTTTTCATCTTACCAATTCTAACACGAGCCCTTTTCCTAAAATATAAACAGTTACAAACAAAGAATGACACATTTTAACTAATTTCCTGCTTTTTAGAAGTTGAAATTCTGAAAAATTGGCTTCCAAATGTCACTTGTAATTCTCAAAATACAAAAGTTGTGTAAAATTTGAGAACGGTTTTTGTAGATAAACTTGTTATGAAGAAAAACCTCTCTCAGGTTTTTTAAATTCATCTCCAGTTGGCCGCAACATGTGTCATAAAAACATGTCTCAAACAGGAAAACACAAAAACTAAATACACAGGGCTCAAAGATTCTTTCGAATATCCCAATCCATGACACCTGTGTGAAAAATGAAAGAGGTTAATGTTCCTGGGTCTGTTATTGACAATAACCTCCTTTGGATTTTTAAAATGGATTTTTAAAGAAATCAACTGGTCAAAATTTGCTACTTCATGAGTCTTAAAACAAAGTTTAAGCAGCACGTTCCGTAGCACCACTTCTATGTCAAATAAATCTATGAACATAACACATTTTAAAACATTGAGAGACGTTTTTGTTATTTGGTATGTGATGAAAAAAAACCTCCTCGCGTTTTAAAAAATTTCTTCCCATTTGATCATAATCCAAGTTTCAATTTAATGACTCAAAACTGGTAAAATAACTTTGCACAATTCGTTTTCTACCATAATTCAGGTAGCGTCACTATGCCTTTGTGTGCAAATTTTAGGTAGCACAATAAAAAAATGCAGCATCTCTAACTTGAGTGTGTTCAGAGCAAGTAGTGACTTTTCATAGTATCAAACCCACCATCTTTAGGTGACTGCAATGCTTTGATGAAAATTGATCAATGTTCCCAAGCTGCAAAGAGAACATGAGTGATATGTTCAGGAGATTTGGCAATATTCTGCAAATACATCATACACACATCTAAAATAATAATGTCATTCACCAGGTTTCACACAACCAGCACTGCCTCTCATTTATATGCATGTCATTTACATTCATCATCTTGTTTCCGGAACCTCATCACAAGGTTGTCACTTCTCAAGATGAGGTGAAGATGTATCAGGTATACTGAGCCACTCCAACAATGGAATGTCACATGCTCTTTATATATCTTCCAAGTTCTCACAGAAAAACTGAACAATTCTCCCACAACAAATTTTTGTGGGAGCATAATCTCAACAACATGGATTCCCACCAAATGAAGTGATTGTGGTGTGGTACTACTTCAACCTCCAATGAGTCCCATTTTTCAGCCATCAAACCATCATGATTCATTGCCACTAATGTGGAGGTTGCTTCTGCTATGACAAATATATTTTGGCTGATTAATTTATTCACCAAGTGCAAGCCCCTGAAACCAGAGAATTGAGGGATTCATGAATACTGAATGGTAGATACAATTTAATGCATGACTGTGCTAGTCCACAAAACCCCTTGGACTTTGAGGTTTCGGCACAGATTGAATTATTGCAGACATCCTCCATTGATCTTCATTGATACGCCTTCTTTTCCATGCCAAGTGTCCTGTAGAGGTGGTAAATTGTTATCATGCTGCCAACTACTATCTCATCCATTCTCTACATCATCAGCCACCCAAAAGAGTAATGAATTCGAAATCCTTGATTCGAGGTGCCAATAGGTAGCGCCATTATGGTGTATCTATGGGCAAACTTTGCCTCTGCCAGAAATTCGGTAGCGAATTTAGGTAGTGTACTATGGAATACACAGCGCCCAAGAGAGACACAACGCCCAAGAGAGTATGTAGTGCCCATGAAGTACCTAGGAGAAAATGCAACGACACATCCATGCATGAAAACGGTGGAACGGGCAAGAAATGGGGAACATAATCATATATATCATGGATACATTTAGTTCTTCAACACCTGTAAAATCTTTAAACAACACTGCATTGGCATCTCATCATGGCACCTGATGTATTGTTAAGCACCGAACAACTGGAATGTAAACATGACTCGAAATTGACATATGTGATACGCTGTTAGAAATAAGACACTTAAGCGCACACATCTTTTTTATTTTGTTTTATTAAATAAATATATATAATAAACATAATTCATAAATTACAAAATAGTTTAGGAAAACATTGTATATGTATATTTAATAATAAAAGTGCTTTTATGAAAAATTTAACATAAAAATTTGACACACTTCAATAAAGATTTCTAACCATTTATTTGCAGGTAAAGAGGATGAAGCAAAAGGATTTCTTAGGCATAGATATCAAGAGGAACTTGTCAAAACGGATTGGGGGATAGATTGGGGAATTTGAGGTTTGGACATTGGCAAACACTCAAAGGGATTATGATAATTTCAAGATAAATATGCTGAAGATGCTTTCAAAATATATTGGAAAAATTGAATGATAACACCCACCACGATTACAAATTAGTTCAAAGGGATTATGATAATCTCAAGATAAATATGCTGAAGATGCTCTCAAAATATATTGGAAAAATTAAATAATAACACCCACCACGATTACAAATTAGTTCAAAGGTTATGTCTAATAAAAAGGTGTCTGCTCAAAAGGAAGACTGCCACATTGACTTTGGAGCGTTCATATATAAGTAGGATTGTTTTATATTAAAATATGTTTTTGTTTACAAGGTAAATGGACGCAATTTTTTTGAAGTGATCTGTGTCTTGCTCAAGGTATTTCCAAATAATCAAACCACCGTATGAATGAATCGCATGGTGAGCAGTGAAGTTTGTATCTTCAGTGAGATCCAGTTCAGTAGGTGAAGCTGCAGCATCAATGTTTTTGAGTGCAGAGTGTGAAAGTACATCATATTATAAAGAACCACTTATAAAACAGAGTTAATATAATTCAGGATGGTAGTTTTTGAGTGTTTTTTTTATGCTAAAAGAATATTTCACTGATTTGATTTAAATATTCAGTATCTACACTACTTTCCTATATAGTTGTTAAAATACACATTTGTTATATTTTCACATATTACTTTCCTATATAGTTGTTAAAATACACATTTGTTATATTTTCACATATGAAAGTATGTTCATAGAGTGATTCAGTATAGTTCTCAATAATCTTCTAGCAATTATATCTTAAAGGGATGGAGTGGTAGTTAAAAGTTGATGGTTGAGAAAAAGGGCAGTCTGTGAAATTTCAAAGTGAGTAGAAATGGCCACACAAGAAGTTCAAAAATATTTTTGAGTGATTTCAATATTGTTATTTGTAAGTTCAAAAATATTTTTATGTGATTTCATTATTGTTATTTGTAATGTAAGCATTAACCGAGGGTGTTAGAATTAATGTTTACATGTTTATTTAAGTGTTGATTTGGATTTGTTAAATTTAATTAGCTGTGAAAAAAAAATTTAGACTATCCAATCCTATTTATGTCTCTATGGTTAAGAGATTTCCTCATAAATTTGTTATGTTATTGAAAAAACATCTTTTATAAATATGTGATTGATTCAATAATAAAATACAGATATAAATATGCAATCTGCTTTGTTTTTCTATAGAAAAACTCTCCTCAATATTTAAAATTTAACAATCTTGACAACTCTAGTGCCTATTTGTACAGTCTAACAAAACAATTTTGAAATTTTTTTAACTTCGTGACGTCAAATTCCTTTCCTGCTCCGGGGTTCGCATCATGAATAACGATTATTTTAAAATATCTGGTCGACGACATTATGAAAGGAACTCTCATCTTAGTAAAGGTTCAAACCATTTAACTATCATAATCATTCAGAAGACATTTTGCTCGACTACCGCAATGTAGCGTGATTAAAATACATTGACTCACAAAAGTTTGATAAGTATTCTTCCGGGGTTCTTGCAGAGAAAGAAACAAACACTCTGAGCGGCCCTCAAGTAAAATACCGATACGATAAACTCACACCAACCAAAAATTAAGGCTGTTTGCGAAAATTTTATTTTTTATATCTGTTAAGATTATGGTTTGTTTATACACCGTGACAATGATACAACATAGGAATTTTACTCATTATATCTTGATTTGAAATTGAATATAAGAAACCTGTTATGTGTATTGGAATAATTTCGATGGTTGTCTTCTGCTATTTTCGAACGTGTTTGCTACTATTTACGTTGAATATGGGTCACTATCTTTATCAATATAGTACCGAATACTTCATGTGTTGCAACAAATATAAGATTTTTATCAATATAGTACTTAATGCTGCATGTGTTGAAACAAATATAAGATTTATATTACCGCAATTGTCCACGAAAGCTTTCAAAATTGTTTTTTTCGGCCATTAACAAAGTACAGAATACCAATGATACATTCACACCATTTGTATTTCGTTAACGACATAAATTCAATTCGAGTTGAAGTACTGCAGTGTGATCATCTATCCAATTTGATGATTGTGATATACAGTGACTGTACAGTGTTTTGGCGATATACGTTTTGGCGATGAGCATGCGTTTAAATGAATGGACAACGCTATGAGTAATTGACGTGATGAAAATAATTTGAGTCTCTCATATTCTTACATTCACGATTAAAGAGAGGTGGAAATATGCTTTAATATGGAAAATGTACTAAATGCATAAACATCAGCCTTTCATGTAATAAATAAATAACTAAGGCCATTTAGTTATTTTCATGTGCGTTTGAGTCGATACTTTGATTTACCAGCTGTTCATTTCACGTAAAAGGAAACTGTGAAACGCAATGTAATGACACAATCGACATTTTTATTACCAACAGTAGACATAATTTTAGGCATTGCATGAGAATGGCTGCACACGATCTAAGAAGATTGGCAAGAATTGACTCGTTCCAAGACGATCAATATGATGATATTTCGTAGAAGCCAAAACATACATACTGTGTTAGAATAAAGCTTACTTTAGTAAGAGATAACTATTACTGTTGTAACTGTGAGTTTCTAGGTTTACTATTTTTAGCTAATCAGATCCATTTAAGTCACTGATCTGCATGCTATATATGTAACCTCCATTTGTTTGTTAAGCAATGAAAAGCGTTTTGTGTTGTGTGAATTAATTCTTCCAATCTTTATTTTGGTATCAGAGCGAGAAGGAAAGAGACGGATCGCTGTGGTCTGCGGGATCGCTGTGAGGAGGACCCAACTGCTGAGTTTTGTGTGGAGCGTCCTTGTTCAGCTGTCCAGATTGTTCTTGCGCGATCTGCTAAAGAGATTGTTGCTCGCTTCCAGCATATGCGTGGAGAGTTTGTTGTGGTGACCGATTTACTG
>ML777569.1:689644-708317 GCA_009831015.1 Picea engelmannii | reverse complement strand
ATAGTTCTTGTGCTTGGGTGACAAGCATCAAGACTGCTTAAACAGAGATCCGCAAACTCAACCTGGATTTTCAATATTTTCCTTAATTCTTGTGCGTGGGTAATAAGCATCAAGAATGTTTAAACAGAGATCGGCGGCGGGAAATTAAGGTTGCTCCAAATCCCCATTCCTTGTGAGTTCATCACGATGCTGAGATAGTTTTGTTCTGTTTACAGCCTTGTAATCATTCCCCGATGAAGTGCCCTATACCTAACATGTCATGAATCCATGTGAAGTGCTCTATACCGAATCCGTCCAAATTTCTATAGAAGCATAGACTATACCTAACATGTCATGCATCCATGTGAAGTGCTCTATACCGAATCCGTCCAAATTTCTATAGAAGCATAGACTGCCTTAGAAGTAGTTTGTTGTTGTGAAAACCAAGTTTTTGAATGCTAAAGACCTTAAAATCCATAAAATAGGCTTCATCATGTGAAATATCATGAACAAATAGTATGGGTTACCCAATACCACGGGCTTATAAATTATGAACAAACAGTGATTTGGTCTCAAGTATTTTATGACCAAGTGAAGGTTATTCCAACATTGCCTATTGAAAAATGACTTAAGATAAACACCTACCCTGTTCAAATTTTATTAACAAGGCATCCAAGAATATAACATGCCCCCTATCACCTAAGTCAACATACAGATCAAACAAGGCATAGTCATGCCTAAATAGTTCTTATGACCATATGCCCATTAACTTACGCCATAAAATACAAATCCATAAAAATATGTAGAATTGTATGTCAAAGCATGTGATGTTATGAAATATCAATGTGTTTCATTACCAACATCCCTCCTACTCCAAATAAAGTTACCTAGACCAAGTAGATCTCAACCAAGAAGTTATGTTACCAAAATATTCGGGAGAGAAGGATATAAAAAATTATCCATATGCTTCCTTACCAACGTCTCACTTTCATCCAAATATAATGAGGTGAATCAAACACTCAACAAGTGGTAGATCAATCCATCTACCTTTCTTCACCCTAAACATTTGGTCCTCACTTGGTGAACTTATGTGTTGGACAAGCATTTTGGATGAGAATAACTAAGTTTTGAGAGTTGTGCCATATCAAATGAAAGGGTAGAAGGTAGGACTGGAGCACATGGCAAGGGTGAATTTTGCGGGGTCAACGCTAAAGAAGAAAATAAAACAGATCGATGCTAAAAAAGGAAAAACCTTTATAACCCATTAGGGTTTTTCGAATAAGTTGTTATTAGGATTTTTATCCCTAATTCTATGTATAAATATGTAAAGGTTCAGGGAAGGTTAGGTTGGTTGTTGTTGAGAATAAGAGACTAGGTTGATCATAAGGGAGGAAGAGAGTTTATCCTCAGAGTTTTGGGGAAGAACTTTCAGGAATAGGAGCATTTCTAGAAGTTGCAAGATAAGCTTGCACTACACAGTGGCTAGTAAGGGTTGGGGATTACAATATGTTGTACCTTTTTGTAAGTGCATTCCACATACCTGGGATGATTATTGCAGGAAGACTAATATAAGAAGCCAACTGTTGTGGATGTAGCCCAAGGATTGGGTGAACCAAGTTTAAATATTGTGTTTCATGTACTTTTTGATGTGATTATTCATGGATGTTATGTTTATGCATGATTAGTATAAATATGGTTAAAACATGGTTTATGCACAATAATAATGAATGATTCAATGGGTTGGTTATGTTCTGTGTTATATTGTTCTTCACACTAAGGTTTAAGGTATTGAATGAATCTTGGAATGGCTAATGTCACACAACTTTTGTGGTAAAAGTAATGAATTGTTAATTAATGAAAGTCATGCATAGGGTTTCTTGAATAATAAAAAGATGTTGAATAGGGTTAAACGCACAGGGTGAATAAGTAGTATTGGTTATATTGATAGCCTCAAATCCAATCATACCTATAGAAACTTGCTTCCTGCAGGCCTAGTAGATGTCTCAGGTAAGAATTCACTTGCATGTAAGTGATGTTGAAAGGGTCTGTGTCTAAAGGGGTTTTGTTGGTTAAATAAATTTAACCTAGGGTCTTAGACTAAGGAGGACAAATGGTTTCATTGTGAGGACCAAAAATATGTAATTGAGGAAATGTTTTGGAGGTCGACTAAGAAAGATATCCTTGAATGGATAGAAAGGAAGTAGCGTAAAATTTACAAAGGAGAGAATACAAACCCTTAGATCAATTATGAATAATGGTTGCAAAGGTATGTGTACATAGATCTACAAGATATTTTCTTTGGTGAATTTTTGAATATTTTAGCTAAATGGTTAGAAAGGTTAGTGGAGAATACCTGAAGACACCAAGCTATAGCTCCGAGCACCCAGACCCCTGACTTAGCAAGACAATTGAATTTTGTAATAAATACTACTTCTCGCGCAGTTGATTTCTCATTGAATAACATACCTGGGGGGTTATATTACAGAATTTGCAGTAAATTGTACCAATTCATATAGTGTCAGGGAAAGTTATTTCTTCAAGGGTCCATGTGGAATGTTTCTGGAAGCATTGGGTACACGGATAAATATGTTTTTGTGCGGAAAACATGTAATGATGATGGAATCTGATTTCTAGGGGGATTCGTGCACATAGGGGAAGTGGGGGTTGACTAGGGGATAATCTGATGGTAGGAAGGAATGAAGAAAGAATTGAGTAAGGAATGGAGGGACTGCAGATGTAGAGAAATGAAGAAGGTGTATTAGAAGAAGAAGACGAATTTGGCATACTCTATAGTGGAAGAATATACAAGAGGTTGAAATTCGGGGTTGATAAAAAGGATTCGCACAGTGAGTATGAGAGGAGAGAACCCTGCACAATAGTTCAGATCGTTGAAATACTAGGCACAAAAGGAGAGGGATAGGATCCTTAGTTAAGTTATATAATAGAAGAGTCATTAATTCCTATTGAGACTAGATCCTGCGTGGAATTCACGACCGAGTGTGTGTCACTTAGATCTGAGATAACATTTTAATATTTGTCAAAAGCACTTGTAGTTAGTAGAGGAAGTCAAAATAGTGGTAGTTAGAGAAATGTAAGTAGTGCGTCGAATCAGAATCAACCAACAACATCGAGGGGTGGTACTATGGAAAACACCATGGTAGGGTTAGATAATACATTGAGAATTCTTGAGTTCCAGGGAGTTGGGTCAGAGAACTCCAACAACATTTATTTGTATGTGAGACAATTTGGGGTGGTAAGAATGTCTAGGATGAGGCCAGGAAGATTGTCTAGTTGGAAACAATGATTAGAGGCCACACATTAGTCTAGTACATGAAATTATAGGGTACTACACCAGCAGGTCAAGCGAGAGCATCGACATAAATTCTACAAGAATTATTAAAAGAGTTCAAGAAGCCAAAATATGAGTCACAATATGTTATCACATAAAGTTGTCATGGGTCATACGTAGTTATTGTTAAGACCTAGGTCTACACCTCTGTCGTGTCTCTCTTTTTTCTTCATACCTTCCTATAAGTTTTTTCTCTTATGGTTGATAAATTTAGGCATATTAAGTATGTTGTATACACAGTGAAAAACTATGAGAAAAATGCAGCATTCATAGCAATCCATTTCAGGCTTGAAATACAAGCAAACTGACAAGTTCAATTTTGAACAGTGGAGATCCCATGTGTAGTACATATTAAAGGCTTTCGTGCTTTTAGAGTTTGAAAGTCGTGCAAGGATTAATTACCAGACAAAATCCCCGAAGTGTCGAAGTCCCAAAGTAACGAGAGACTCCCACGTCAACTAGGAGAGAGTCACTTCGGGAGATATTCATGCCCACGTTCAAAATCTCCCGAATCCCAAAGCACCAAAGTAATGAGAGGTTGCCAAGTCAACCGGGAGAAATTTACTTTGAGATATATCCATCCAAACATCCTGAAGCCCCGAAGTGACGAAGTAATGAGAGGGTGCCACATAAACTAGGAGAGAGTCACTTTGAGAGATATTCATGCCCGTGTTCAAAATCTCCCGAAGCCCGAAGAAACGAAGTAACGAGAGGTTTCCATGTCAACCAGGAGAAAGTTACTTCAGGATATTTCCATCCAAGCATCCTGAAGTCCTGAAGAGCCGAAGCCCTGAAGTGACGTCAGACTAACACATCGCTTAAAGCCCTACCACTCAACGGTTGTTTTTCAATTCAACACATGGCACTTATCCACCGAGGACGCATATAATTCATTTTAGACTACCACGTCACTCTGGACCCGTACCACTCCAGGAGTTTTTCATGCTTTGCAATCCAAAACTCTCGAAGCCCGAAGTGTCGAAGTATCGAAGACACATGGCGCTCATCCATCAGTAGTTGTTACAACACAATGACGTCAGGTTACCATGTTATATTCGGGAGATTGTCCTCCGGGAGATATTCTTGCTCAACATTCAAAGCTCCCAAACCCCAAAATTGTCTCTATCTCTAAACATCATTAAAAGGGTTCTAGAGTTGGCAGACGGATAAATTTTAGCGGGGGCGCTAAAATAGAAGGGTTACCCGGATCACAGATTACAGTAGATCGACGACCACACTTCATTGTTGGGATGGAACATACTCGAACATTAAAATTCTAGAGCGGTCCCACAATCAAAACCATGGTATAGTGGAAGAGGTACGTAGCAGTTGGTGGTGGATTGCGGGGATCAAAAAAATGTGGACCCAAACCTCCCTTGACAACTTTTGCAATCACGTGATGATGTAGGGTTCATCCCAGAGCAACGGGTGGTAACAAAAGCAGGGCCTTCTAGAATCATGGATTGTGACAATATTGACGACCACACTCCATTGCGGGGACAGAAAGGGATCGAATGCAAAAATAGTAGAGAGGTCTCGCGATCGAAACTATGGTATAGCTAAAGAGGTACATGGTAGTTGGTGGTGGATTGCAGGGGTCAGAGTGGTGTGGATCCAAACCGCCCTTGAAAACTTCCGCAATCACGTGCTTATATAAGGCCCAAAACGAGAGCAACATGTGGCAAAAAAATAGGCGATAGGCCTCCTCCTGATCCCAAGGAGAAATCATTTAATTAAATAAGGACGGGTGGTTGAACAATTGACTACCCCCTTATATGGAAGCATGGAGGGTCTGGCCGAGGAGCAAAAAAACTATCAGCCCAAAGTACCATAGAGGGCAGTTTTTCCTGGAGGCCCACACTGATAAGAATTTCCTTTTGACTGAAGGAACAGGAAAGACAAGAGAAGACACATGACACTGGTGAAGAGGATCCCAAGAAACAATACTTTTCATTCATTTTTGGTTTCCAACAAGCTCCTTGATTTTAGCAGTTTTTTAGATCTATTGGTACAGATGTTAGACTTGTAGTTTTTTGTGGAGAATCCTAGAATAGGAAGGGCAGCTCGCACTCCTAGCTATTGTATTCTATTTTGATTATAAATACCTATGATGAATGATATAAGTAAGGGGGGGGGGTTCATCCCAAGACCGGAGGGGGTTTTGAGAAATGGAATGACTATATATTTCAGTTTGTAAGCCAGAGGGACATGTAGATGTAAATTGTATGTTATTGAAGATTCATATTAGTTGTTTCATCAGATTTGTCTTCTATGTTCTATTATTCATCTTGTTTGAACGTATTGTTGATTTTAAGGATAAAAATTTGCCTCTGATTGATATATTCTTGATGTAGTAGAGGATCTGATGTAAGCTTCCCTATTTATCATTTTTTAGTATTCAAACACATTTAAATTCTCTTTGGAGAGAGGATCTTTGCTTAGAGAATATTCGTATTTATGTTAATTCTCTTATTATTCTCTTCATCATTATACAAATCTTTTTTCTGATAGGGAGCTTAAATGCCTTCAATGAGTAGTATGTGCATGACTCCATAGCCCAATGATCCATCACTGATCTGTAGTGAGATGTGTTTTCTTTTCCTTTCTTTAAAGTCTTGTTGATCCATGATCTCAAACAAAAATAAAATCAATTTGTATGTTACCAAGATTACTCCTATTTGCAGACTGGGGGTGACTCTTGGAGTGACAACATTAATGGCCTCACTACCGAGGAAGGAAAATATTTGAAATGGACAAGATTTTAGCTCTGAGGTATTCTTTCTGTGTTTTTTCAAAAATAGTTGGTTTCCGTAAGCTAGAGTCGAGTAGAGATGAATGGAAAAGTATCCTTCCTAAATTTCGAGGAGAAGAGTGGGAGGTACGAGCTAAACATTTGAAGGGTTTTCATGATTTTATTCATCAAATTCATATTGTGCATGAAGATGTTCAGATTAAGATTTTCAGGTATTCATTAGAGGGGATTTCTCGTGATTGGCATCGATCTCTTACCATTACAAGAATCAACTCTTTGACAGGTTTTCATGCAGCTTTCAATTCGTTTTGTAAAGAGTACTTTTTAGCTGAGTATGTTTATGAAAATTGTTGTGATGAGTTTTATTTGATTCATAAATATTCGTCTAGTCATGAAAACTAGATTTGTGATGAAGCATTTATTGTGGAAGAAAGCGTTTGTCATGAATATGAAGACTGATATTCATTATGATAGAAATAACATAGAAACATCTGGCATCATATTAGATGTATATGTTGTTTTGAATGTTTATGGAGATCAACATGTCTCTTTTGAATATTTTTATGTCGAAGAGAAAATTTATACATCAATAGATATTTCTCCTAACTATGAAGCTGAGATAAATGATACGTTAGTTAAAAAAAACTAGGGAAGATTCCTTTGTATTTTTTCCTAGCTTTTCATAATTGAAGGCAGATTTTGTTTGTTACTCTTATGAAGAAAATCTAGAGGATATGTCTGTTCTTGAAACATATGTCTTTAGCAACCCTTCTTATGATGAATAAGTTGTTTCAAATACTGACCAAGAACAACCAATCTTTGATGAATATCCCAACGAAGATGAGGAAGAGAAGTGTTTTTTCATAGCTTCTTTGGAACCTCGTAGCATGGTTCCTATATATGATAATTATGAATTTGATCCTTGGGAGAGCGATGGAGGAGAAAATGAAGAGATAAATGTGCATRTTATCTCATGTCCAACACTTATAAATGACTAGATATCACCTGGGATTAGCAAGCATGCATCAATCATTTATCCACATGTAGATGCTCAGAACATCAAACAACATGTGAGCAATGGTTAAATAAAGGAGGTAACTTTTTACCAGTTTAGCATGCATTATTATAAATTTTATGACCCTACAGGGTTATATATGGAGTTGAACTTGTTAGTACTGAGAGTCTTCCTCATACTGCAAGAGGATAATCCCAATACCCATCAAAATGTTTGGTGGATGTGATTTTATTAGTGGAGGTCAAATGGACATAACTCAGAACAAGAATGTTTTAACACAGAAACTGGACAAGAAATGCATAGGGAAATGAGGTCCTCATTAACTTTAGTTAGTGGTTTAAGGTTAAAGGTGTGCAGAAGGAAGACTTAGTGAGAAAGGTGAACAAGTCTTCCATGAGCATCCGACTTTCAAGCAGCTTGGTGAAGAAAAACTCAGGAACAATAGAACTCTTGAACTCAAGTTTCAGACACTGAAATATATCACAACGACATAATAATCAAACCTCCATTACCATGCAACTACAATAATTTGTCTGGATATTTCATGCACGATCATTTTAGCACAAGAGGAAACAAGGAAACAAAGAAAATATTGAAACAAGTCACGTCAACATTATAATCAAACCTGCATTACAATACAACTACAACCCTCGTATGGATCCTCCATGCACGAGTGTTTCAACACAGATTAAACAAGATGATGAAAGAAGTTGAATTCTATTAATGTGAAATTATAAGATCTTATACAAAACCTGAGAACAATTATGTTATCAAAATATTACAAAATAGGGAGCTTTGCTCAACCATTCGGCCACCTTTAAATAATCTTAAAATGATCTATTTATAATCGAATCAAATCACAACTGCCAAGAGTATGATTTGGCCATTCCATTCAAAGTACTTCCTCTGTGCCTCCTTTTGTCAAACTGTATGTGTTTCCTCCTGTGAGACGCAAACTCATATCAGTATGGGCATATAATAATAAACCATCTAGTTGGTACCTTAGGATGACAATTTTGTCTCCTCGACCATAGCTTGCGAGATTCCTACTTATGGATCGAGATGAGGTTTTAACTACCGGTCCTTTTTCATTAATTGAATCCTCCTCGGGATTGGAGAAGTGACCTGAATACTAGTGGGAGACCACCTATTGTTGTTGGATAAGACATCATATGCGCACGTGATTTCGGGGCCGCGGGGAGCAGTTTAGGCCCACACCACTTTTGGGACCAAAATGCATCGCTTCTCGCCACGTAGCCACCCCACAAAACCGTGGTTAGGATTTCGACCCACTCAAGGAATTTTAATGCCCGAGAAAGTTGCAGACCCGAAATGATTTGAGGCCATTGATCTTAACAGGATCTGAGATCTGGGCGGGACGGCTATTTTAGTGCACTCGCCAAAGATTTATCCACCTTCCAACTTTGGAATCCTTCCAACTGCACTTGGAGATAGTGCTACATCGAGCTGCACAAAGGATATCGACTAATACACACTACACTTGCCCACTCACCTACACTCATGGATGTCAACCGTGACCCTAGACAACTTCATGTGATAACAAAACTTTCCCAAAGCATTGGAGCCTGCAAATTTAATCATATTATCATCATTTGGAGGTATTGTCAGTGTTCCAAAACATGTTTTCATTATACTGTTATACTTCACTTACCTTTTATGGATCATTTTCAATGAAAAGAAGAATTATGTTATCAAACAGTTTGGGTGGATATAGTAGAAGTTTGTTTTCAGTTGAGCATTCTAAAGGTCAGTTAGAGTAGGGTCTTGTATATAAATAAGCTCGTGTGCAAGATTTTCAGTTTTCAGTTTTCTTTTAGTATTTGAATAAGTGACCCCATAGCCCTAGGATAAGACACTGAAGCTTCTTGTTCTTGGCAGCTCACAGGGAGCATGCCATCCCCTATGGAGAAAATTTTTATCACATAAAGTCGTCATGCGTCATATGTAGTTGTTGTTAAGACCTAGGTAGATACACCTATGCATTGTCTCTCTATTTTTTTCATACCTTCCTACAATTGTTTCCTCTTCTCATTGATAAAGATAGGATGATCAAGTATGTTGTATGCACAGGGAAAAACTATGAGAAAAATGAATCATTCATAGTAGTCCATTTCGGGCTTGAAATACAAGAAAATAGATAGGTTTAATTTTCAACGGTGGAGATCCCATGTGCAGTTCAGATTAGCGACTCTCATGCATTCAGAGTTTCAAAATCATGCAAGGATTAACAACTAGATAGAAGCCTCGAAGTGTCGAACTCCCAAAGTCCTGAAGTAACGAGAGACTACCACATCAATGAGGAGAAAGTCACTTCGGGAGATATTCATGCCCATGTTCAAAATCTCCCGAAGCCCGAAGCACCGAAGTAATGAGAGCTTGCAACGTCAACCGAGAGAATGTTACTTCGGGAGATTTACATCCAAATATCCCGAAGTGTCGAAGTCCCGAAGTCCCGAAGTATGAAGTGGCTACCACGTCAACCGGTAGAAAGTCACTTCGGGAGATATTCATGCCTGTGTTCGAAAGCTCCCAAATCCTGAAGAGTCAAAGTAAGGAGATATTGCCATGTCAATCAGGAGAAATTTACTTCGAGAGATTTCCATCCAAGCATGCCTAAGTCTCGAAGAGTCGAAGTCCCAAAGTGACGTCAGGATGACACATCGCTTCAGGACCTACCACTCCACGGGTGTTTTTCAATTCAACACATGGCACTTATCTGCCGAGGATGCATAGCATTCATTTCAAGCTACCATGTCACTCCGGGCCCATACCACTGCGGGATTTTTTCATGATTTTCAATCCAAAACTCCCGAAGCCCGAAGTGTCGAAGTAACGAAGACACATGGTGCTCATTCATAAGTAGTTGTGACAACATAATGACATCAGGCCACCATGTCAGATTCAGGAGATCATCCTGGGAATGATGATCTCCTGAATCTCACATATCGATCATATTGAAAATCTCTTCCCATCGAAGATGATTGGGAATGACGACTTTGACTAACCTTCGGTAAACTTCATGCATCTCTATGTACTTAGGAAAAGTTGGCTTGATGATGAAGATGTACCATATCTCATGCTATATGTTGATGTCTAACTCTAGACCATCTAGGAATGACTTGCCAGTGATACTGCCTTGTATTCATGAAAACTTCGAACTATCCTTAGCCACAACAGCTAGTCTCTTTTTGTAGTCGGGGAGCGTCATCAATTTGTCATTTATCACCTTCAAACCAAGAAGACCCTTCTTCTATAAAGCCTCGATCTTGCTAAAAAACCTTTGCACCGATAGGTCCATAGCCTGAACCTTTTCTTCTAGTTGTAGCATCAGTCCTCTTTTGGTCAGGACTCTCTTGACCTCAAGGATAGTCTCTGTTCTATCCTCAATTCTCAGATCTTCCAGCTCCCCTCTGGTTTTAGAATTCAGGAATTTGATGATTTCATTAGCCTCTGTGGGCATCTCTCCCAATTCTGGTCTAATCTTCTCGATGGATTATTTAATTTTTTGTACCAATTCATTTTTCTCAAACATAATTTGTATCGTTGGCCATATTTCATTCATAGACTTGGTGATGTCTGTCCAGACACTTTCTTTGACTTCGACTAGTGTTTTTCCTGCCACATTTTAATTCCAAAGCTATTGTAAATCTTGTTTGAGTTGGTCTAACACTTTTTTTTCCTTGGAGTAGCTGGTTTGGTAAGAAGATTTGAGATTCTGGAGGTTCTCAATCTCCTTTCTTAGCCTGCTAATCTCTGTTTCTTACAGATTCATCTCTTCCATAGATTTAGCCAGTTCAACAGTCTTTTCTAGAGACATCAGTGGATTTGTTGATGGAATTTCTGCTAGTGACGATGTTCTCACTCCTTAGAGTGGAACTACATTCAATGGAATGACTTCCATGGGTTTTGACTGCTCTTTCTCTTTCACTAGTTTCTCCATTTCAGCTTCCATTTCCTTCAATTGTGCATTCTGCTCCATGATCAATTTAAGCATCTCATCTTTTTCTCCTTCTGTCTCAGCCATTTCCTTTGCTTGAGAGTCTACTGTTGGTGGCAGCTTCAATTGTTTCTCAGAGACATTATCTCGACATTTTTCTTCTTGATCATATCCTCGACCGCTTTCACATTCGAGTGATCATATCCAATCTTGAGGACCAGTTCGTCCAACGTCTTAATCCTGTTATCCTTGGAAAATGATGATATTTTTTCCAACTTCAATTGGGTCTGGACATTATTCAGAGACACTTGTAACTTGGAGGCAGCAATGGAAGCATGTGCCAACGTGGAGAAAACCATGTCTCCAGTTTGCCTATACAGATCCATTTGATCAGCTGGATGCGCATCCTTAGTCTGGAATTCAAAATTTCCCTTTTGTAATCGATGATTACCTTTGGGTCTGGCACTTGTGCTTAGAGAAATGCCATGTGCATTCTGCCCTTCTCAGTGTCGAATGTCGATAGCAGTCTGTGTTTTGCAGTCGATGTTTTCTTCCAGAATTGAGCATATGTGTTGTTGGTCAGCGTATGATTCTTTTTCTTGATCAAATCATATTTCTCGAAGATACTCAGCTTCATACGTGTTTTTCCTGGTTGGTTGACTGGTGGAGTATCTGTAGGCTTCTTTGGCAATACTTAGGTTATGATCTGCTCACTGCTTGTACTAAGGAGTGACCGATCCACCTCCATCATTGTAGTGGATGGAATTGCCTTTTCTCTGGCCGTGTCAGGAGCCTGAGTGGTTTTTGGCCTTTTTGTGTGCAATCAGAACTCCTCAGATGATACTTCAGTGATAGAAGGTGAAGTGTCCTTCCTGGGCCTTTTCTCCTTTGGAGTCTCTGGTGTAGTCGTCTGTGAAACAACGACCAAAGGGTCTTGTTGTTCTGCCTCAACCAGTGTGTTAGGCTCCCATTCTGTCGAGTTTGCAAACTTCTCTAGCTCAGGCCTAGATATGTGAACATACAGGATATTCTTATTTTTTATTCTCATCTCAGAAATTATCCCGCACGGATCATAGTTCCACGTGAAACTGACAAAAAACTTCATTTATTTTAGCAGTCTATCTGCTTCCTCCCCAGCGCCTCGACTATTGCAGATGAAAGACCCAATATTCCCTTTGATTCTGAGTTGTTGCTTCTTCTTCAAAGACACAAAATGTATGTCATCTGAGTTTATCATCTTCATAGTTCTCCTCATCAAGTGTTAACATGTTAAATCCAAATAAAGACACAATGGAAAATAAATCCAAATCAAGCATTGCATAGTTCTCCTCATGATTTCTTAATTTCCTTGATATGTAAGTGATCACTTGGACATCTTGCATCAAGAATCTGCCTACGCCTTCCTTGGATGCATATGTGCATACCAAGAATTCCTTTCCATGTCGCGAAATTTTAGTATCGGTGATATCGTCAAAATCTTGATCCCTTTAAATGATTTTATGCAATTCTTGTTCCATAAAAACTTCTTGTTTTTCTTCTGCAATTCCGTGATCAGATTTTCTATCTTCAAAAAACCTTCGATGCACCTTCGGTGATATCCTACTAAACCCATAAAGTTGTGTACTTCTGGTATGTTTGTCGATGCATGCCATTCCATAATAGCCTCTACCATTGTTGGATCCACAACGATTCCTTTTTCAGATATAACATGCCCTAAGTAATGAATCTTCGATTGGTAGAAGGAACATTTCAGCTATTTCCCATATAATTTGTTTTCTCGTAAACACTGTAGTACTAAGATTAAATGTTCATCATATTCTTTCATCGTCTGAGAATATATCAATATGTCATCAATGAATACTTGAAAAAACTTTTCCAAGTAGTCACGGAACACCCCATTCATCAATGTCATGAATATCCCCAAGGTGTTTGTTAGTCCAAACGGTAAAATGTTAAACTCCTAATGTTCGAATCTCATCTTGAATGTGGTCTTACAAATGTCTTCCTCTTTAATCCATAACTAGTGATATCCTAATATCAAGTTGGTCTTTGAAAACACTGTTGCACCTTTAATTTGGTCAAATAAATAATCTATTATTGGCAATGGATGCTCGTTCTTGATCGTTGCCTTTATCAATTAACAGTAGTCAATACAAAGTCTCCAAGACCCATCCTTCTTTCTTATGAAAATAACAGGCGCACCCCAAGGTGACACACTTGGACATATAAGTCCCAGGTCGAAAAACTCCCTTAGTTTCATTTTCAACTCTTGTAACTCAAGAGTTTACATCTGATAAGGTACTCTTTCTATCGGTTCAGTTGTATGTTTTAAGTCGATTGTAAATTCCATTTCTATTTTGTGTGAAAAACCTGGTAACTTTTCTGGAAACACGTCATCAAAATCTCATACTACCAGAAGGTTTTTTGATCCTCCCACCTCTTCCTTGTCGTTTAGCGCAAATATTGCATATAAATTACATCCTTTATGCAAGATCTTCTGTAGCTATAGGGAAGAAATGAACCTCAAGGACACTCCCTAGTTTCTTCCTACGATCACTCTTCTTCGTCCCTCATCATCAGTCAAACTCAACCATTTTGTCTTACAGTTGAGTATCGCATCATATGATTCCAACCAGTCCATACCAATCGTGATGTCATAATATCATAATATCGTGACATATAGGTTGAAATTCGTTACAAAATATCTCAAGTTAATGGAACGGTCTGCAACCTTTCCTCCAACCTTTTGTTTAACACCTGAAGCCATTTCTACATATCTAAATTGGTACTGCTGGGCTGCCTTTACCTTAATTATTTTTAGCTCTGCACCATAAATAAATCCCTCTATAGCACCTGAATCTATCAAAATACTAAAATTTGGGTCGAAAATGGTACTTGATGTCTCGACCACAGTGGACTGGTGGTCGTCTTGGCATTTATTCACCGCAGCATGAATCTTGTGGGCCTTTCCCAAATCTTGAACTGTAGTGTGTCATGTTGATCCAGCTACTCTAGCCTTCTCAATGGGATAGTCTCGTTGGTAATGTGGCTCTCCACATTTCCATCATCCAGTCTTCAGTCCAGTACTCCTGGTCCTCGAAGTAGAAGTTGTTGGCCTACCATTGAGAGATCCTCGTATGTTCTATTGAACATGCCTAAACTGTTGGTACTGCAAGCAACACTATTGTTGATGTTATGGTCCTCTGTATGTAGTCCTATACTAAGGATTCATTCATCATGGTGGCATGAACGTTGATCCTCTCGATGTATATTGATATCTTGATGTTTTCCTAGATGGTTTCTGATGTTGATGTGCACCTAATTTCATTTGTCGAGTCAATCTTGCAAGAGTCCTTCCCTGATCCCCATTGTTCAACTCTTCCTCATCTATGAGGGCCTTTTGGATTGTATCATGCAATGTACGAGGCATTAGGATCCTCACCTTCACACGAATGTTGAATTTAAGGCCGAACACAAACATTTTGACCTGTAGCTTCTCGATGTTCTGATGTTTAGCGTACCTAAGCAACTCCATGAATCATGCCTCATAATTGGGCACCGTATGACCACCCTTTCGTAAGGCATTGAACTCATTGAGATGGTTCTCAATGAATTCCTTTGATAAATACCTCTCCTTGAGCTACTCTTTGAACAATTCCCATGACACGTCTTCGACAATCATGTCTACCTGGGGTAGGAGCCTCATCCACCAAATAAGAGCACTCCCCTTCAACTAAAAGACATCCATGCAAACTTTCATGTTGGAGGTGTAGTCATGAAGTAAAAATCACATCGTCATGTTCTCCAAACATGCCTCGGTGGTTGAGCCATCCATGGCACCCATGAACTCAGGAAACTTAACCTTCTCGAGCTCTCTATGAATGTTACCACTTCCAACTGGAGTGCGTTGGGAATCCTCATTGGGTATAGGCACCCTAGCCTCATCTCTATCTATTCAATTAATCAAGGCGTCTCACATCCTCTGAAAGAGTCTCATCAAACCGACCACATCCCCCACAACAATCTGCTCCTTCCCAATGATTTTTTCTTCTCCTTGGGGGTTCGACCCCTCTGGCATGGATGCTACTGTAGGAGTCACACCTCCTCCCCTATCACCACATCGTCTACCTCCACGACGTCCTCTAACCATGATTACATGTAATGACACATTTTAATTTAAATTAGAGATAATTTATTAATCAAATGTTTAATAGAGTGGAAGGTGTAATGATCCCAAGTTGCGGGGTTGAACCCACTCTAATACGATATGTAATCTCCCCCCCATTAAAACAAAAATAGTGATGCACAAAAGGTAAATGATTTTTTTTTTCTTTGCATAAGGAATTTAAATCGGCACAACATAAATTAATAACATTACAAGTGACATCATCGAAATCAATAATGACACAAAGACAATTCATTGACATGATTAAAAGTGACACATGATCAAACATAAAAATAGATAGCGACGTAGCTCAATACATCAAAATCATTTGAATCAGATACATAAATAATGATCAACCACATCGTTAAATATAAAATATTACTTGCCTAACCTATCCTGCTTGGATAGGACCTCTAGGACACATAAGCAATGCTAAATCCAAGGATTCATCCGATTTATTTTGACCACTTATGGTCTTAGGGACGACGATTGTTTTGAGGAACAAGGAGGTATCTAAATCCCTTTAATCAATCACAACTCATAACTCTAGACTAGATTATCTGTCATATATCAACATTAATTTCACGGTGCAAATAAATATAATTACTTACTCAATCTTACATCAACATCATCTTAATGGCGCAAGAGAATCCAATTACTTAATCCATCATACATCAAATTTAATTTCGTGGTGTAAGAGTAATCATCAATTTTATTGTCATGGCATAATAGTAATCATCAACTTTATTTTCATGGTGCAATAGTAATCAAATTACATATCCAATCATACACTGTGTTAGATTCATGGTGCAAGAGAAATCATCAATCTTGTTCACAGTGAAAAAGTAATATAATCATATAACCAATCATACATCACATTAAATTCATAGCGCAAGAGTAATCATCAAATTTATTTTCATGGCGCAAGAGTAAGAAAATTACACAACCAATCATACATCGCGTTAAATTCATGCTGCATGAGAAATCATCAATTTTGTTTCATATCCAATTATTGTATTAATGAAGGGTTTACTTATTTATAATAATTCTTCTCGATATTTAAAAGATAACTAAATGAGTATAAGTAGCCCCCCTCGGAAGGCAATATTAAAATTTATTCTAGGCAGTAGTAGGCTATCCAAACTTTAAAATGTGTGAGGATGATTCAATGATCATCTTAAGAAACCATAAGGAAGTCAATCTTCTTTAAGAAATGGTTGAGAATTCACTACTACTTGAGTATCTCTTAAAACCTTAGGAAGATCATTCATAAAAACAAATGAATGATTTAAGGTTCTTACGTGTCAATCTAAGAGAATTTAAGGAAGGTCGTATCCCTAGAGTTGCACCAGGATTCAAAACCCTAAATTAAAATTAAGAATAACAATCTATTAAGGCCATAGATATAATAATTCATTCCTAACTTAATTTCAATTTTAAAAATTTAAAAGAAGGTCTCAACCCTTTAAAAAAAAAAAGAGAACTCAAGGCCTTGTTCCTTGCATATCCAATTGACAAAGGGGTCAACAACCTATTGGACAAACTCTAAGGAAATATCACCCCCTTCATATCTATATACAAACTATACAAAGTTGGCTTAAGTTTATGAGAATCTTTGGGCATATTCGAGACAACAAAAAACACAGAGTAAGTAATGAAATAGCTGAGTGAACACCCACGCAAAGAACATCTTAAGTTATGATATTCGTTGAGCATATTCTAGGCAAAAGAAAATGCAGAGTAAGTAATAAATAGCTAAGTGTAAACCCAATCAAATTGCATCTTAAGTTATGAGATTCGTTGGGCATATTCTAGGCAAAGGAAAGCACGGAGTAAGTAATGAATGGTTGAGTGAAAATCCACACAAATCACAACATAAGTTATGAGATTCTATGGGCATATTCCAGGAAAAGAAATCACAAAGTAAGTATTGAATAGCTGAGTGAAAACCCAAGAAAATCGCATCTTAAGTTATGATTTTCACTTGGCATATTCCAGGCAAAGAAAACACAAAGTAAGTATTGAAATAGCTGAGCGAAAACCCAAGCAAATCACAGCTTAATTTATGATATTCGTTGGGCATATTCCAGGAAAGAAAATGCAGAGTAAATATTGAAATAGTTGAGTGAAAACCCAAGCAAATCACAACTTAAGTTATGACATTCGTAGGGCATATCCCAAGAAAAAACAAATGCAGAGTAGGTAAATGAATAACTGAGTGGAATCCAAGAAAACCACATATTAAGTCTATGATAATCATTGGGTATAATCAAGGAAAAAACACTGAGCAGTTTTGATGGAAAATGCAAAGAATACTCCAGGAAGAATAGCAAGGTAGGATCATGTTAAAACGTAGAGAAAACACTAGGAAGAATAGCAAGGTAGGATCATGTTAAAACATAGAGAAAACTCCAGGAAGAATCACAAGGTAAGATCATTGTAAAACACAGAGGTGTTGGTGGTTGATCCAATCTACAAGAAAAAGTTTAGGGAGCAAGCAAGCAGTGATTGAACAGTAAGTAATTTGGTTCAACGCAATGAGGTATCAATAAAAAACAATGAATTAAAAAGGGATAACATAGATTAAATTTTCCATACATTGGTTAGAATTTAGATGGTAGCATTGTTAAAAATATCCTTTCCACATCCCACAACCATCCATTGAACTCGCAAAATTTAACATTCATAATTTAATACAATTTTTGCAATAAAACTCTATGTATATGTAAATCAAACTATTACATCCAAGTTAGATAAGAAATATCGTAACATCTGTGACGCTCCTTCCGATCTTCCGCTTTCTAATCATTGAGACTTCACCAGTACCTCCCAACCAATGCTAGGGGTACTCCTCATCCCCCTTATACCCTCTAGCCACAAAGGATCCACACACACACACAACCATAAATCCTCTAGCTTCCAGCTCACCTCGCAAGGTAGAGCCACCTCTCTCTCTCCAACTGGGTATCCCAATTGTCACAAGTAAAACTAGTCAAAAATTCTACAGTGTAAGCTTACCCATAACCGGTGTGATCCATTTCTCATCTATGCCATTTGTTTTATAGAATTTCTCTATGACACTTAAGTTCGACAACACAGGTATTCCAATAGAGGACAAACACCTTCAGTAACCACTCACATAACCAGATCAAAGATCAACACACCGATGTTTTCACGTGGTAAAACCCCTACGGGGAAACATCCACGGCCCCAGCCAACACGGCCACTTGGAGCAGTTTATTAATGCAAAGAAAAAGATTACAGAAAGATTTTACAAGAGAGTTTCTCACAATCGATCATTGGAAAATGACTCTCCATGCTCTTTAAATAGAGATCATGGACCAATTGGGTGTTAAGCCACGGATCAATGGCCGTTAAGATCGAGGAGAGTATGAACCGTCAGATCACTCTATGTCGGGAACATATCGTGACCGTCGGATTGCCTAACTACAAAT